>LPNX010939526.1:216720-328386 GCA_001517045.1 Pseudotsuga menziesii
AAAGATCTCCCTGAAGAATAACTCAACTACTTGAGCTGCCGAGTAGTCTAATGATATCGAGAAGAAATGTGCAAACTTGGTCAGTCTGTCAACTACTACATATAAACAATCTCGCCCTTGGACCTTGGGCAATCCTGAAATAAAGTCCATGGAGATGCTTTCCCACTTCTGTTCTGGAATCGGTAGTGGATGGAGTAACCCTGCTGGATGGGTGTTCTCAATCTTGTTCTGTTGACAGATGCTACATTCTCGGACATGCTGCATAATTTCCCCCTTGAGACCCTTCCATGAGAACCTCTCTCTGATCTGCCTGTAGGTCTTTAAGAAACCTTGATGCCCCGATAAAGGAGAATCATGGGCTGCCTGAATGATCCTTTTCCTCAATGTGGATTCTGGAACGAGGTATATCCTGTTTTTGTAATAGATGATGTCATCAACAATCCTGTACCTGTCATCCTGAATTTGCCCGTCCAATATTTCGCAAGCGAATTTATTTTTGGAGTATTCTACTAAGAGAAGTGCCCTCCAATCTGTGGATATACTACTGAGAGATAATGGGGCGGGACGCCTGGATAATGCATCAGCTACTACATTATTCTTACCTTTTACATACTCGATCTCGAAATCGTAGGCTTGTACTTTGCTGATCCATTTCTGCTGTCGCTCATTCAGTTCCTTCTGCTCTAGGAAATACTTGAGGCTGTTATGATCGGTTTTGATTTTGAACTTACTGCCCACCAGGTACTGTCTGAATTTTGTGAGAGCATGCAAGATGGCTAGCATCTCTTTGTCATATATGGAGTAATGGCGCTCGTAGTTCTTTAGTTTACGGCTCTCAAATGCAATAGGGTGATGATTTTGCATCAACACTGCTCCCAACCTTTCCCTTGAGGCATCACATTCTACTACAAAGGGTTGTGAGAAGTCTGGTAATGCTAGAACTGGACAAGAACTCATAATAACCTTCATCTGCTCGAAAGTTTTCTGTGCTAAGTCTGTCCAAGTGAACGCTCCCTTCTTGGTGAGATTTGTGAGGGGTGCTGCAAATTGGGAGAATCCCTTAACGTACCGTCGGTAATAAGTGCGCAGACCTAAGAAACCTCTCAATTCTGTAACTGTTTTTGGCGCGGGCCAATCTCTGATAGCTCGGATTTTCTCCATATCAACCTGTACTCCTTCTGCATTGATTATGTGTCCTAAATACAACATTTCCTTCATGCCAAACTCACACTTGGACATTTTCGCATAAAACGAATGTTCTTCTAAAATACTCAATGCTTCGTCCAGGTGTTTCAGATGCTCTTCCCATGTTTTGCTGTAAATCAGGATGTCATCAAAGAATACGAGCAAAAACTTACGTAGCTGTGCTCGGAATTTGTGGTTCATGCATGACTGAAAAGTGGCTGGAGCATTGGTAAGTCCAAAGGGCATGACCAAAAACTCATAGTGACCATAGTGATAGCGAAAAGCTGTTTTGGAGATGTTCTGGTCCCTTACCCTGATTTGATGGTATCCTGAGAGAAGATCGATCTTGGAGAAGTATTGAGCTCCCCGAAGCTCATCCATGAGTTCGTCAATTCTGGGAATGGGATACCTGTTCTTAATGGTCTTTTTGTTGAGTGCTCGATAATCGATGCACATTCGCAGTGTACCATCCTTCTTTTTGACCAGTACTATTAAGGATGCGAAGGGGCTAGAACTGGGCCGAATATATCCAAGCTCCAGTAATTCTTTGATTGTTTTCTCAATCTCATCCTTGTATCTTTTGGGATGTCGGTAAGGAGTGGTGATGACTGCTTGTGTTCCCTCCTCTAGCTCGATGATGTGTTCAAAACCTCGGTCTGGTGGTCTACCTGATGGAAGGTCCCGAAAAACCTTTTCATGTTTCTGTAGCAAGGCTTGAATGTCACTTGGGTGTTGTGTGCTGGTCTCTGGGGGTTTCCTGAAGGTGACCAAACATTCTGCAGCCCATTCTATATCATCCTGTCGGAGTACTGCCTCCATTCTCTGTGACGAGACTGGTTTTGGGGGATAAGTGTTCATGCCCCTCAAAACTACCCTTTTTCCATCTGGCCCCTGGAACTCCATTTCCATTGCCCTGTAGTCTGCAGTGTATTTCCCTATAGAATAAAGCCACTGAACACCCAATACCACATCAGTATTTGCTACATCTACTACATAGAAAGAGTCTGTCATCTGATAGTTACATAAGGCAACATTCAATTTTGGGATCCAGTAGTTGCACTCCATGCTGGAGTTCTCGGCTACTGCTACAGTGAATCCTTCGAACTTCTCGGTCTGAATACCTCTCTTGGCTACCCAAGCGGAGTCAATGAAATTATGGGTGGCTCCCCCATCAATCAATACTCCTACTCTGTGACCCTGTACTACTCCCCTGACCCTGAGAGTATGGAATCTTGGTACTCCAGATAATGTAGCAATGACTCCCTCTGGTGTATCACCCTGGTGTGATTCCTCCTCAGCTGCCTGTACTTCTTCTGTGGCTTCCTGCTCATAGTCGTCCTCATCACTGTCTGAATATACCTCAATGTAGTGAGCCTTCGCCTTCCCTGCACACCTGTGTCCTGGTACCCATGGTTCTTGACGGGTGAAGCATAGTTTCTTCCTTCTCAAATCTTTCCTAGTGTCCTTGTCTAACCAGGTTTTCTTGGGCACATCCTGCTGGAAAGGTTTCCTGTCCTTGTCCCTAACAGGAAAATTGGTTTTCAGTGGGAATTTGTTTTTGGGGACTGAATCCTGAAGATCTCTTGCTCTGCTAATGGCATCCTGGAGAGTGAGGGGTTTGTAGGCTTTCACCCATCCCCGTTGTGGCTCTGTGAGGGCCTCAGTGAATAACATAGTCAATCTGCTCTCTGACACGTTTGTTACCATAACGGCTATCCTCTGAAATTCTGAAATGAAAGCTTCTGCACTACCGGTCTGTTTGAGTTGAGCCAACTCCCTGAAATGTATCTCTGGATCTTTCCTGTCAAACCTCTCTATGAGCTTCTGAGTGAACTCACTGTAGGAATGTATGGTGTTGTGACCCAATGTCACCAATCCGTGGCACCACCACTTGTGAGCTTCTCCGTCCAGGTGAAGTGTAGCCAATTTAATGGCGTCTGTCTCTGTCATGGGGTTGAGTTGGAAATAGGTATCCAACTTTTGAACCCATATCCTCGCTGATCCTCCGCGAGTCCCATCAAAGTTTGGGATGGTCAACCTGCCCAAGGTTTTCTGCAACTCATAGTTGTGATTGAAACCCTTGTTGAAATTCCTGGGCCTGTTCCTACTCTTCATGTTGCAGAAGTCTGAAAAAGACATGGAAGCATGAAACTCATCCCCTAAGTCTCTATACTTCTGTAAATAAGCCCCAAAAGGCTCGCTAGGTTCTACTGCATGGCCGGGCCCCCTACTGTATCTGCCAAGAAGTGAGGCAGGGTAGGCCTAATAGAAGGTTTGCTGTATATGTGCAGAGTATTCTGAATGTTAGTGTATGCTATCTTTCCACTGCTGCTTGTAGATCCTCGATCTACCGGTGAGGGAGGTGTACTGTTGATACCTGTTTCCGGTTTCGCTGATAATCTGTTGATTGCATTGAGTACATCTTTTTGTCCTTTGGCTAAGTCTTGCAATGTAGAGACTAAGCTGCGAAACTCCATCCGATCCTCCTCTTCTCCCATTCCTTTTCCCCTATCCGAGTGTATACCTGTTTGTTCCATATCTGAATTGGTATGTTCTAGTTGGATATCCTCAATCTCCCCTGTGTATCTACTCTTCCTCCTTCTATAGGTTACAAAAGGGTCTCCTTCTGTATTCATCTAAGTTTCATTTCTTAAGCCTACAACTGGCCAAGAAGATAGCTCTGATACCACTGAAATATCCCAAATCCCGATATTTTCTATTTCTAAGCAAATATGCTGATACAACTGGGCATGCAAACTGCCATGCAAAAATCCCTATTTTATAGCAAAAATTAGGGTTAGGGTTTGTGAGATAGAATGAACACTTACCACTGATAAGCCGGCTAAACTGCTCCTGAGAGAGTATGTAAGCACCAAGAACTGAATCGAAGATGGATAGATATCTTCCGCTTCCGGTGAAACCCCAGCAGTAAGAACCCAAGTCAGAAAAGGGTGACGTTTTCAGTGAAGGAGGTGTTCGATGACGCTGCCGATTTGCAAGATTGATAGCCTTCCCGTGCCGAAGAGAATGCCTGGTACATGCGAAGTTTCTGAGGTCTCTAGGCAGGATAGCGACTTGCTCTAGAGAGGCAACTGCTCACGCCCGCTTGATCCCGAAATAGCTGGTAACTGCTCCGGATGAGCACGGACGGATCCGATAATCACCGGGTACCGGAGTATGATGCTTATGATGAGAATGGTGCCTGAGTTTCGGAGTAAAGCTGAGATCTGAAGGCCCAACAACTGATTAGGGCTTTCTGGTTGAAAACCCCCCCCTTACGGCTGCACACGTGTCCCTGCAACGATCTATACCATATACTGGATAACTTATGAATGAATGTAACAGCAAATGGTGAACCTGTATGGCTGACCCTGAATGAGACTAGGATAGATGTTTCACTGCCGAAACCCCGTTAGTTGAAGACTCCGTCTCCAACCCCAATCGCTGTGCAGCACGCTATGCAGCTATCCAAGAGCTCCCAAAATAATAATCATCAAAAGTGAAGTCTCCTTTCGCTTTATCCTCCTTTTATAACTTTCAACTGCGAAAACCCTAATCTTTGACCTAATTAGGTCACTTTATCTTCTAATTTGCAGTTGACTTGCATGCATGCGGATGGAGACTTAAAGAGTGCATGCATCATTAAATAATGCTTGGATGGCATGCACGAAGGTGGCCTTTGGCCCCGGTGGCCCTTCTTGACCTAATGATGATGCCCTGGATCTTCTATGGATGGCATCAGTCCTTAGCTGATTCCCTAGCTGTCAGTAACCGCTCGAACCCACAGGAATCACATAGGTTAGCGGTTTTGGGCCTCATGGCCTAATCGGAAGAGGACATTACAAAATCATAACATACCCTAGACTATAACATCCAGCTGATGTGCATCTTCTGTCTCAGACACTTCCATCCCAATTTGCATCTGTATAGCCATACAATCTGTAATCATGGTTTCCATCATAGTATAGACCAAAGTCTATTGTCCCTTTCAGATATCTCATCACATGTTTTGCAGCTATCAGGTGAACACATCTAGGTTGAACTAGATACTGACTCAGGGTGTTCACAACAAAACAAATGTTTGGTCTGGTATTTGTTATATACATCAACGACCCAATAATCTGTCTGTATTGAGTCACATCCACCAATTCTGATGATTCATCAGCCAACAACTTTAGGTTGGTATCCATGGGTGTGGCCATGGATTTACATTCCAACATATCAAATCTTTTCAAAATTTCTACAGCATACTTTCCCTGATTGAGAAAGATTCCTTCTGAACTTTGCCACACTTCCAGACCTAGGAAATAATGCATTAACCCAAGGTCTTTCATCTCAAATTCTTCAGCGAGCTTCTTCTTGCATTCTACAATATGTTTCTCATTCCTTGTCAGAAATAGGTCATCTACATACAGTAATAGTATGACAAGTTCATCTTCTATAACCTTGTAGTAAAGGTTAGGATCGGCTTTACTCTTGGTAAAGTCCATGCTCGTCAGAAAACTATCTATCCTTACATACCAAGCTTTACGAGCTTGCTTTAGTCCGTACAGGGCCTTTTTCAACTTGCATACGTGAGTCTGTCTGTCTTCAACTTCAAATCCTTGTGGTTTTTCTATGTATACTTCTTCTTAAATCACACCATTCAGGAAGGCTGTCTTCACATCCATCTAGTGTAAGTCCCACTTCAGCATGATTGCAAGTGCCATGATAGATCTAATCGAAGTATATTGTGCTACTGGTGCAAATGTTTCTTCATAATCAATTCCCTCTTTCTGAGAGAAACCTCTAGCCACAAATCTTGCCTTGTACTTCTCTATACTTCCATCAGCTGCATGTTTTATTTTGTAGATCCATTTGGAGGATACTACACTCTTGCCTTTTGGTTTGGGAACTGTTACCAACTTTTTTGTACCATAGTTGGGTTACCCGAGGAGTTGTCGGTTGACAAACTTGTTCAAAGTCTGATTCCAGTGTATCAGTTGATCCGTCTTCATGTTTAGCCAATATTGACTAGCCAGTTTTTGATTTGAATAATTTTGACCATGGCTCCGCGGGGTTTGTAATAAAATGTGCTAGTAGGGTATTTTTTGAGTGGTTCGGTCTCCTGAGGCGTAGAATCTCAAATAAGGTATTCCAGGGAGTTTTTTGCCCCTAACAATTATGCTTTGCCTATAGCCGAGTATAATTGACGAGGTTTTCTCCCGCTTCCTCCAAAGCTGGAATGCTCCATGTTGAATTCTGGGCCGTGGGGGGTTATTAGAGCCCAACTGAGTGTTATAAACCTACTAGGGATTATTTAGGCAGAGCATGGTCATGTCCTAAGTCATCTGGACATATAAAAATTTTTCGAAAAAATCTTTTTCGAACTAGGAAAAAATTATTTTTAAAATTTTAAATTTTAAATTATTTTTTCTAAGTTTTTTGGGTTAATTTTTCCATAAATTAAACGGAAAAAACCCATTCGTAATAAGTCGGTCATCCGGACCCTGAATTCAGTGATTGAAGGCTCTAACTTTAAGCCAAAAATGATTCTTGATCGGCCGGCCAGTGAGAGCCAACTTTCAGATCATCAATCGGACACATAATGCACTTTTACTCAAAAAAGTCAGTTTTGAGGAAAAAAATGAATTTTTATTAAAAATTTGATTATTTTGGAGAAAATTAAAACTCTCCAAATTAATCCAAATTCAGCGAAATAAAAGGCTAAATGACATTTCATTGGGCATTTATGATGTTTGGAGTTGTCATAACTCAGCTTCAGTCAGCATTAAGTGAGCAATTAATTTATATTCAGTTAGCAGATTGGTCATCTCCAGCTAAAGAATGAGATGGAGAGCACTCATTGGCCCGATGATTTGATCGAGGTAAAGACTGAAGCTTACACCATCAGTGGCCTTGCCAAACCTAGCAGACGCTACATCCAGACCTAAAAAGATGGTTTACCAACATCCCAGACGCCTCCTTCAACCAGTCACGCCTTTCTCTCCATGAAGGCGTCACCACACGTGTGAGCTCATCTGTGCTTGTTTTGGGTGTTCAGAGTTGGAGTGGGGGCGCCTTGCCTAGGTGGAGGCCTCCCCCCACTCCCAACTCTTCAATTTAGGTTTGGTTTCTCTGTTAGGTTGCCAAGCCGGTCAGGTTATGTAATTTGGTTTTAGGGTTTTAGCACTCTCTTTGTATAAATAGAGGCTCCTTTAGCTCTATTCGGGGTGAATGATTAATGCAAAGAACCTCTGGTGAATTATTGTAATACTTGTTGCTCTTATGCAACCATTTTGAATAAAGAAAGGCTTTGGAGGTTCATGTGGTGTGGATCTTGGATGTATGTGCTTTGGTTAATGAGGTGATACGATTTCAATTTCTCTTTTGCTTTGCTAATCTGTGGGTATTGATAAATGCTTTAGAGGGCTTATATAAGCACATAAGAATAGATATTTGTAGTTTCAAGTTATCTATTTACTTATTTACTTTCAGAAATCTAAAAGGGCATTGTCTTATTCAGTTATATCTCATGCTTTTTTGATTCAGATTATTAAATAGTACATGATCTAATCCCCTTTTTTGGCAAGCATACAAGTCTTTTGATTGCAGATCACTCCATTACACCGAGTAAAAGGTTGAGCTCAGTTGCATCTCCTTTTCTTGGAGCCAAGCTCAAGTTTCGAGCAGCTGCATACTAATTGAGATCCATGGTGGTTTCGAAGATTCAAAGATCCAAGTGGTTCCATCTCTTGCATTCACCCCTAAAACAAAATCTTTCATTGCTTTACTTTATATTTGCAAGTAGAAGTCTGATTTATAAAGCTAATCTTTTGCATCTACTTACTTTCATTTCTAGATCTAGGAAGTGTTTTTCTCTTAGATTTAGTTAGTATTTGAAGCAGCACAAAGTTCCTATATTTTGCTCAAATGCTAGGTGTATTTTTGTAGTGTATTATATTGTTTAACCCATCATTTTGTAGGAAAATAGCTCGCTGGTTTTTCTCTTTCTATGACAGGTTAAGCGGGAAAGCTGGTAAAAAATCAAAGAAATAAGCTGCAAAAAACCTTCATTTTTCCCTCTTCTTAGTCCCCATTCTACAGGTTGCCTTGTTTGCCTTGCTTCTACTCTTTCTTCATCACTGCCCCGTTTTTCTTCTTGTTTACCACTCTTTTTCTTTACTTTCGACAACCCTATTATGCCCTAGTTTCTACCCCTTTTTACCTTTATTTTGCCCTAGTTTTTGGGCCTTCTTCCACCTTGTTTTGGGCCTTTTCTTCCCCTCTTTGTTCGCTGTCCTGTTTTTGACTTTTTATGATAGCCATCTTCTTTCTCTTTCGCTGCCCCATTTTCTTCATTTCTTGTACTCCTTTGGCCATATGGTTGGCTGCCCCAATCCTCCTTTTCCTTGTTTTTGACCTTCTCTTTGTTTTCCTTCCTTCTTCCCCTCCTCTTCCTTTTATTTCAGCCCTCTTTTCTCTTGCTCTTTTGGCTCTCATTCAAACTTCTTTTTTTCCCTTTTTGCAAGTTTCAAGAAAAACTTCAAGTAAAAGTAAATCACTCTCCTTTTTACGCAAGTTTTAATAATAATAGAGTTGTATGCACTTATTTGAAAAGTCCTATCAAGGATTAAATTCCTAAAGGCAAATTGTATAAGTTCAATAAAGTATCTTTTGTTTGAATGAGGTTTTTAAGTCCCCACTCTCATCATCCCCCATTTGGGGAGGCTTGTGTTGTGTTCATCTTTTGTATGCTTAAGTTAGATGTGCTTGTTTCCATCATTATTTACATCTTTTTCCTGGAATACTAATTGCTAGTCTATCTCATTTAATCTATTGAACAAGTTGATTACTTCATTTTTAGTTGTTTGTCTTTCATACAAGTAAATCAACTGCTTAAATCTCTTGAATCTCACCATAAGGTGGATCAAGAGTGCTCTCTGTCGGAGAGTTTAATCAACAATCTTCAGCTTAAGTTTTTTGTGCATCACATTGTTTAATCAATTAATTCTTAAGTAAGACTCTTGAACTTGCAGAAACACAAGTCAAGAGCACTCTCTATCGGAGAGCATCTTTAGTTTGCATAATCCCTGCATTAGTTTAATCTAGATTAGATAAGACTCTTGAACCTCTGTCATAAGACAAGGTCAAGAGCGCTCTCTATCGGAGAGTCTAATTAATTAACTTAATAAAACCTTCAACACACACACCCCATAATTAATTAACTTCGTTGATCATCCTTCACTTAGTTTGCTTTGTTGACTTTCGGGTTGGGCTCGTACTCAGAAGAGTGAACGGACTTGTTAAGTTCGCACAAGAGTAACTTAATTAAAACTTTTACCCCCATAACCAACGCACCGACGTTGTTTCGATTAAATACTGAGGCAAATGGGCAAATTCCAAGTGTGGGCACCGGGAAACCCAATCTGGGCACAGTTAGTTAAGTTATTGAACACTTAGCTGTGATTCCAGACAGGTCTGTCATGTCTTCGAACGGAGCCACTGAAGGTATTTCCGGTTAGGATATCCAGACACTTTAAGTAAGATCATCACTAAATTTTTTTAAAACCTACCAAGAATACTCGCACAATCTAACACTCACTAGCTTAATTCCTAGACTTTTGTTTTATTTACGCATTTTATTGACTCCACAAGGCACTGGTACTTTGTTATATCTGAATAATTTTCTATCTTGATCAACTGTTTATGGTTCATTTCAATTTTTATATCTGAATGCTTAGTTAAAAGTCTAGAATGTTTGCTTATCTGTGTAATCTCTTGTTAGCAATGTGGATTGCTTCTAGTTAATCATCATTCTCTTAATAAACAAACACTTCTAATCTCATTGAACTCCTAAATAACATCCATCCGCATCCGTAACCTAAAAACACTTTAACAATGTTAAGAGCCTTAGTAAACTCTTTTATAGGGACTACCCCCCTTGGATTCATTAGGAGTTAGCCTAAACAGAGGAGCTAGGAGTAGGTGACAGTACCTAGCTCTGTGCTTGCCCCCAAGGTCACACCTTTCCCACTTTCCTAAGTGAGGAGACAACATTCAATTGATTTCTGCTGCTGGTGTGCAATCGGCGGACAACAAGAACTATATCCCAGACATCATTCTTTATTATTGACTAGTACTCTTCCGTCATTGCTTCTACCCATTCTTTCTTTTGTACTGCTTCTTCATAGTTTGAAGGTTCTCGATCCACAAGATCACACATCAAAGCTACATAGCTGGAAAATGGCTTGGGCTTTTTGCTTATCCTTGTAAATCCTTTAGGAGCTCCATATCTTTCTGCTTCTTGTATAATTTCTCTTGCGCAAGCAGGTTTTCTCTTTCGTGATATCTCCATTGTGGGAGGTTCTTGTGGTTCTGTCATATCATGATCTTTAGGTGTTTCATCGTCAGGGAGGAATGTAGCCTCTACATTTCTGGGAGGTGCCTCTTCCTCATACACTTCTTCATGTGGACATTTTCTGGATCTCTTGAGAGATGCTTCTTCATTGAATGTTACATCTCTACTAATTTCCATGTGATGGAATCCAGGAATGTAAATTCTGAATGCCTTGGATATTTCACAGTATCCAACAAATATTCCCTTCTTTCCGGAAGGGTCCAACTTGGTTCTTTTTTCTTTCTGTATGTGAACATATACTCGACAACCGAATATCTTGAGGTGACTTACCTCAGGCTTCTTTCTCGTGAACATCTCTTATGGAGTCTTTAATCCAAGAGCACTGTGAGATCTTCGATTCTGTACATAGATAACAGTTCTTGCTGCTTTTGCCCATAGATGCATTGGAATATCTTGATCATAAATCATTGTCTTCACTGCCTCGATGATGGTTTTGTTCTTTCTTTCTGCAACACCATTTTGTTGAGGATTGTAGGGAGTAGTTAGTTCCCTCTTGATTCCAGCATCTTTACAAAAGGCTTCAAACTTTTTTGAAGTATATTTTCCGCCATTGTCTGATCGGAGTGTCTTGATTCTTTTGTCTGAAAGATTCTTTATCAAGGCTTTGAATTCCTTAAATTTTTCAAACACCTCGCTCTTTGCTTTCAAGAAGTATATCCAAGTCTTTCTTGAATAGTCATTAATAAATGTAATATAATATTCGAAACCACTCAAAGATAAGATGTGGAGGACATTGGACCACAAACATCTGAATGAATCAATTCCAACGTACCTTTTGTTTTTGTTTCACTCTTCGGAAATGGATTCTTGATATTTTTCCCTTTTGCACATCCTTTGCAAATGCCTTCATGGTTGATCTTCAAGTCTGGCAATCTTGTCACTACTTTGTTCACATGAGGTAGTGCTTTGTAATTGATGTGGGCAAACCTTCTACGCCACAGTTCACTAGGGCTAGTGGACTCATGAACAAGGGTTGTTTCTGAATGTCCCTTGAGTTTATACAGGCCTCCTTCTTCTTCACCAATGACAACTGCTTCTTCAATTGACTTTCCTTTGGGCCACATGAGTACTTGGCCATCTATGAATGCAACTATGAATCCTTTCTTATCTAAAGCTGAGATAGAAAGTAAATTCTTCTTTAGAACTGGTACATATAAAACTTCCTTCATCTTCAGGGGATTTCCTGAATCAAGCTTGTAGCTTGCTTCACTAATTCCTTTGATTGGATATTGATAGTCATCTCCTAGACATACTTTCCGAGGAGAGTTCTTTTCTTCAAGTTTTGACAGAGTTTTCTTTTGTCCCGTCATGTGCTTTGAGGCACCACTATCAATAAGCCAAGTGTCTTCTCCAGGTGTTACAGACGTAGAGAGTGCAGAGATTAGTACATACTCTTCTGCATCTTCTTCTCTTGCTTGCTTTCTTGGAGGTCCTTCCTCTTCTTCTTCATCATTCTCATCTTCATCTAGATGTGCATGATGTCTTTTGTTGTTGTTGTTCCTCTTCTTGTATTCTTGTCTCTTCAAAGGACAATTTCTGGCAATGTGTCTTATCTTGTCACAATGAAAACATTGAAAGCTGGAGTAGTCCTCATTGGGGAGACTTTCTCTTGTTTTCTGAAACCTTCTGGGAGGTTGAGAGTCCTTGTGGTTTCCCTTCTTGAAGTTAGGTTGAGTCCTTCTTCTCTTGGTGTGAGTGGCTAGGGCTTGATCATCTTCCTTTAGTAAAGCTTCTCTATTTGCCACTCTAGTCTCCTCTTGAATACAATCTTCCCATACAACATCAAACTTCATGCTTTCCTTCTTGGCACACATCATTTGGATGAATGATTCCTAGGGTCTAGTGAGACCATTGAGAGTAGTCATAACCAACTCATCTTCATCAAGGTTGTCTCCAATAGCTTCTAGTTGTTCCTTGAACTAGGAGACCCTTGTGAAATAGTCCTGGATGGATTCTCCATGACTCATCTTGGTGCTCTTCAGTTGAGCTCTTAGATTCATCTTTCTGTTGATGTTTTTTCCTTCATACATTCTAGATAGGGCATCATACATTTCTTTCGGAGTCTTCTTGGATGACACTTGAGGGATCAAGTGATCCTTGATAGAATCAACAATAATTCTTTGTGCCCTAATCAGATCCTTCTTGTGTTTCTCCTTAGCTTCAGCCTCTTCAGGTTCATGAATTTCATCCTTGATATATTTTTCAAGATCATTCTCCTTTAGAATGAGGCCAATCCTGTATTTCCATGCTCAAAAATTCTCTATGCCTTCTATCTTGTCCTCAAGCTTGGTGCTTGGGGCCATTTTGTTAGGAGATCACTGAAAAATGAAATTAAGAGGAATGAGAAACTGAACTTACCAGGAGATGCGCCTGACTGAGGCGAGTTGACTGGTGTGCTTGGTTTCTGGAGATCTCAAGTCTTCACCCTTCAAAATTGACTTGCGAGATTCAACACTACAACTTCTAGCAGTTTTCTGGTTCACTGGATTTCTGCAGTTTTTTGGTGCAGTGTCAAACTAGGGTTTGACTTTTCGGGAGATCTACTACTCCAAAAACTTCGATCCTAGGCTCAAAAGATGCGCTCTAGGAGGGCGCAACTTTCCATACAATCAGTTCTCCAAAATTCAAAAATTTTCCTGAAACCCTAATTTCTTGTCGGGGAGAGAGAGAGGGCGTTTTCACCTTGTGAAAGCTGTCCTATTTAGGTTAGCTCTGATACCATGTTAAGTTTCCATATGCTAAGCTAGGTTATCAACATTCAATTTCAATTTTATAACAAAAGCATATAGACAAGATCTCTGAAAGAAACAGTATCACAAGATCGACACAGATTTACCCTGGGAAAACCCTAATGGGAAAAACCCAGCGAATGCTTCCTCAATATAGATGATCAAAAGATAAAAGATAAAACCCCAGACTGATTCTTCTCCTCCTTGTAGCTACAACTATCCCTCTCTCTCTTATGCGCTACACAACAGAGTGTGTGCGTAGAAATGAGGAGAGCCTCACTTCTATTTATATTCTTTCGTTCACTTGATTTTCCTCTCAATAAGTCAGACCCACTAAAACTGATTGGGTTGATTTCTCTAGGAGGACTCTTACCACTTAATATTATATTAACTGGGGTGCTAATGCCCCGACTTACAACGGAGGGAATTTCCTCATGAGTCTTAGTGATTCTCACGATAGGAATATCGGGGTATAATGAAATACAAATGATTCACCCGATAGGAACATCGGGGATAATAAGTAAATACACTTCAAAGTTACAATAATTCACATATAAGAGCAATGATAACCATAACATAAGATATATAAGTTGAGTCATAAGTACTCCATTTGAACCAACATCAGTCAAATGAGAAAACGCTGATAAAACTCTGGGCATCGATAACTGCTCTGCAAATGGCTAAAATGACTACATCATTCCTCAAATATGAGTGTGACGAGACTTAGTCATGGCATGGGAGAGTACTATAGTTCGAAATCAAATCATGATCCATCGTAGATGCTCATCTCAGCATCTCATATGTAGGGGAATTGGCTGAAAAATGTACTGGAATCTGAAAAATAGAGTATGGTAGCCTGACTAATATATATGTGATAACAGTCATCTTGCTGGTTAGGCCTTAGGAGGTTATTAGAGCCTCTATGTCAGTGTCTATGAACATGCTAGGCATTTGAATTGAGTCGTATGGACATGTGCAAAGTCTCCCTAAAGTTTCGTCTAATTCCAAGAAAAATAAAATTTTTTGTTTTAAGCCATTTTTAATGGTTTAATTGAAAAACTTCAAAATGTAATAAAAGATGGGTTCGGAGTTCATTTTTGGCATAGGGATGCTCATTTCACACTTAGAGCATCCTCTTTACTCCAGAGGCCACTTTTCCTATGTTTCGGGCAGCTAAAACATCCTAAGGACCATTATTTAGCTAACAGAGCATCGAACTGGCATTTTAATGCTAAAGGTTCATCAATTTGGCACCAAAGTCAAAATTTAAAAAAGTCAAAATTGATTTGTTTATTGGGTGGAATGACATGGCTTGTGGGTTCTTATGAGCATGCGACCTTCATCCACATTAAGACTTTTAAAACTTTGGTTACAAGTGTAAGTAATGAATGGTATAATAGAGTGGCGAATGTGTAGTTAAATGGTGACGTCAACCTTTAAGAAAGTGCCAAACTCCATACAAGATTGCGATTGCATTATGGTGGACCCCTCATCCATGTGGAGGGGTGTTAAACCTTGGATAAAGTTTAAATGTGGTAAATCATATGTTTGATGAGATAGCACATGATGTTGGTAAGGGAACTCACGCGTGAGGAGGAAGGAGATGCCAACCTCATGAGGTAGCGAATGGTTGGGTGTGTGTTGGTACTTGGTGGATGGGTTGATGGAGTTAGGTGAGTGAGGTGTCATCCTCCTCTCCAGTTCTACTCCCCTACCACTGCACTTCAACTCAGTTTAACTTAGGTCAACTACCACTCCTTCTGTCAGTGTAGGTAGCAACCCCTCTAGGTCTTGTTGCCCGCTGATGTGCACACCGTTAGCCAGAAATCTTTTGAATAGCTGTCTCCTGGCAAAAGGGAGAGGTGCGGCCTTCGGGGCAAGCAAAGAGTCAGACGCTGTCACTTGATCCTGACTCCTCCGTTTAGGAAAATTCATAACGAAGACAAGGGGGGTAGTCCTTACAAAGAGTTTCTAAGGCTCAAAAGTTTTTAAAGATTATTTAGGTGTGTGATGCGGATGGTTATTTTTTAGGAGTTTTTGATAAAGATTTACAATAAATGGAATCAAGTGAGTATTTGCAAGTGAAATTAAAAATAAACAACCATTTGACAATTGCACAATTAAAGTAAAGCATTCATGATATGGAAAATTGATAAAGAACAATGCTTTAGACAGATAAAAAGCAAATAAATAGGACCAGTGCCAAATGGAGTGCTTGAGAATGTTTTGCAAGTGCTTCTTTGTAAATTTTACTATAAATTTTGAAGATGAGGTTGATTATTAAATGGGAGGGGGATCTCCAAGATATACCTTTCGGTACTGGAGATATGTCCAAAACTCTTAATCGATACGGCTACCCGCAAGGAATATGTAAGCTGGTCTAGAGTCTCTGAGGCGATGTTCAACACTACACCGCAAGGGTGTAGTCTAACTATACCTCGAGGTCACTGACCAGTTGTTCCTGCTTCCTTTGGGTAATTTTCCACCACAATGGCTTAAATCTAGGCATTGGAATTTATCCTGGGGAAGTTGGTAAATTTTATTAATGTGACTTGATTAAGATATGAGGATTAAAGACTCTACATTGCTTCTGGGTATCCCAACTGGGTAGAACATACATAGTGTAGTAAAATTGGTTTATTCCGATTTTATTAATAGTGAAAAAGAGCCATTGTAACAACCCTCCGACAGAGAGCACTCTTGATCCGCCTTATGGCGAGATCCAAGAGATTTATGAAAAAAGAAACAAAGATGCTGAAAAAGTAAAAGAACCAAACTAGACAATAAACTCTTCGACAGAGAGCACTCTTGATCCATCTTTCGGTGAGATGTTGATGTATTTGTAACTTCGGAATATATTCACTTGTATATTCCATATATTGTATTTCATTGGTCCCCAATATTCCTATTGGGAGAATCATTAATGTAATCAAGTCATGTAAAGTCATAGAGGTTAACCCTCCTTGTTGATCAGGGGGCAAAGTCCCCGCAGTTGTGGGGCACTAGGGTTATTAGACTCTCCTAGAGAAGTCGGCCCTGGTAAGTGATTGTCAAGTCAGAACTAGTATAAATAGAGAGTGAGACTCTCTATTTGAAACACACATTTACCCAGCTATAGCACATAGGTGAGAGAGGAGAAGCTCGCTCAAGTGAGAGAACAAGTGTTAGAGATCATCTTTTTGTCTTTGGGTTTTACTGCTGCCATTGGTGCTCATTCTATCTTTGAGGAAGTTGCGGGGTTTTCTCCTTTATGGTTTCTCCGAGGAAAATTCTTTGCGTCTCTTGTCTCTTGTGATTATTGCCGTGCTTGTTATTCTCTCAAATAAGATCCTAGATCATATTGATTAAATGATAAAAATCTAACATGGTATCAAAGCTAACCTGAGAAGAAGACACTGTGCAGTTGCAGAAGCTAGGGCTTCTTACTTTTTGGGTCTCTCTCCACAGATCATCAGCAAAAGGAGGCTAGGTTAACTCTCCATTGAAGGGCACATCTTTCTGTCGAAGCAGAATTTGATTTCGGGCGTTTTCAGTCACTGCTGCGGGAAATTAGGGCTTTTCACAAAAGAGGAATTTTTGAGTGAGCCCAGCATATGATTGCTCTCCTCCTCAAAATCGAAATTTAGAGACTAAGAGCAAAATTTTTGGTTGGGTAAAACTCTGGGAAAGTCAAACCCTAATTTGACCCCAGACCAGAAAACCTTAAAATACTAAAACTGGTAGTGTTGGTACATTCGCTCTATCTCGAGATTGGAGAAGGCTCAGAAGCCAAAATTTTTACAGGCCAAAGAAAAGTTCGTGCTGAACACTGTGTAAAAATTTCAGCCTAAGATTCGCTATATTCTGGGAGATATGATTCCTCCAAATCAGGGTTCCAGCCTTTCCCAGGATTCATCCCTAAACATGACACCTAAGGAAAATTGCTATATCTTAGGCTACGAAGGTCCAAATGAAATTTCGCAAGATGTTCCAGATAGGGAACGGACTGTACTTTCTGTGGTAAAAATTTCAGACCCCGAAGGTGAAACAGTGACACGTGGCAGTCTGTACAAGTTCGCTATGCTGAACAGTCCTGAAATAAGTCACCTTGGGAAAACTCTCATAAGTCCCAATTGGTGAAACCATTTCTGCTCAAACCCGCGGTGTTGGAAAGAGGATAGACGAGGCTATCTCAGTGAGAAGTTTCAGACATAGAGGATAAGTAATTTCGGATATACTGCAGAAACAATATCAAGAATTTCTGTAGAAGAAATTGGAAAACTAGGGCTTCCTGTTCCCGGAGCTTCCCTCCACTGTTTTCAGAAAAAGAGTACATTGGATAGCCTCCTTGAAGAGGCCCATCTTTCTATCTAATCATATCTGAAAGATTCCAAGTTTTGAAAATTAGGGTTTCTCTGACAAACCCTAGATCAGCTAGATCCGGAACCAAGACGGACACCTCAATTCGGTAAGATCTAATCTTTTGCTATTTACATTTGAGGTCCTCATTTCAAAATGACCTATCACAACAGCTTGATGACAAGCTTGGTGAAGCTAAAAACTTCCGAGCATGGAAGTATAGGATTTCACTGGTTCTTGAAGAAAATGAATTGGACACCTACATAAGTGGAGAGGTTCCGATTCCAAAGGGAGATGAGGCTAAAGCTTTACACAAGAAGAACTTGGTCAAGGCCAAGAGGATCATTGCTGATTCAATCAAGGATCACCTTATACCACAAGTGTCTTCCCTAAAGACACCTAAAGAGATGTTTGATTCCTTGACCAAGCTATTTGAAGGGAAGAATATAAATCAGAAGATGAGTTTGAGAAACCAGTTGAAGAATGTAAAGATCTAGAATGCAGAGAGCATACAATCATACTTTACAAGGGTCTCTCAAATCAAAGAACAAATTAAAGCAGTGGATGAAGAAGTAGAGAATGCAGAAATTGTGATAACCACCTTGAATGGCCTCCCAAGATCATGGGATTCATTCATTCGAGGAATGTGTGCCAGAAGGAAGTGATTACCTACAGCAGACTCTGGGAAAAGCAGACACAAGATGAAGCTCGACTCATAATAAGAGAAAAGAAGATCGGAGCAACTGAAGATCTAGCTCTCACGATTCAAAGAAGATCCCTCAAGGGATGAGGAATATGAAGGACTCAATTCTTAAAGAACCTCTTATCCATCTTAGCATTTGGATAAGAAATTGTGCTGTTATAAATGAAGAAGACGATGAAGCTGAAAGAAGGAGTCTACCTACGAAACAAATACAGATAGGTATTCAATTGTCATTTCATGATATTGTTTTGTTATGCATTTGTTTATATTCAGTTGATGTGTTATGCATGATAGAATGTTTGCATTAATGACAGTATACTACTAATATGCATGTGATGGGTAAGTAGCTCATGGTGCTATACAACTCTCCATTGCTACTTATCTAGAATGAAACCTCTTTGCTGACATATTGGATTAGTGCACAATCTCAATGATGTCATGGTTGAGATGGAAGGCATCTAGAAAGTTTCCGTGAGATATGGATGAATGTTGTATTGGCTAAAATAGTTGCATGATTATATCTTTATGCATAAGAATTTTCCATTATGAATATGCCTTATGAAATGTTTCTAACCATACAACTAATGCATTTGACTTGTAGGAAAGATCACGTACAATCGCCTACAAGAAAAGGAGGACGAGACTTGTTCCGAAGAACAAGTGACGACAGTTCGAGAAATAATCCAAGATGAAGAATAATATGATGATACTTTCAAAGAAAGAAAGAGGACTTAGACACAATGCATTTATGTGACAATGTTGAGCGACATCATTGATGCAGAACCTTCCAGCTATGAAGAAGTAGCCAAGAAAAAAAAGGGAAGGGGAGTTCAAGTTCAAGAAGAATGATGTCTAGGATGCGGTATCGAGACCTGAAGGGAAGTCCGTAGTGTCTTCCATATGGATTTACAAGATCCAGCATGTAGTAGATGGCAACATCGTGGGATACAAGGGAAGATTTGTAGCACGAGGCTTCTCACGGAAAGAAGGCATAGACTACGAAGAGACATTTGCAACCACTAGAAGTTAAGACACATGACAGGCAGACTCATGTGTGCAAATTAAAGAAGGCCTTGTACGAGCTCAGAAGACACCCATGGGATAACACATACATGAGGAGCTTGAAGGTCACCTAGAGTGATGAAGATCTTAACCTTTGCTACAAGGTTGAAGATGAAAGCCTATAGAGGATGACAAGCTCACAGATGGGTGCGAGAAGAACTTTTGAAGAGGTTCAAGATAGAGGATCTTGGTATCCAGTGACCCTAGATGGATACATACAATATTAGTAGCAAAGGAAGCTACTTGTCACTCCAGTATAGAATGTTTCAATACATAGAGTACGAAAGGCAGAGAGAGAATGATGCTCCACTTCAGAGGGAGTGACTATAGAAGATCCTGAGGTTTGACATGGTACGACAGGGAAGACAGCTGACTGATGGCTCTAGGATTTACTGATAGTAAAGAAGATTCCAACCTTTGCTTCAATGTTGAAGGCGGAAGACTAGTGATGCTCTTGTTATATGTCGATGACTTGTTCCTGACAGGAAAAGAGGAACTCATTAGAGATGTAAGAAGGAGACTTGCTGTCGAGTTCGAGATAAAGGACTTGGGTATCATGCAGTACTTTCTAGGCATGCAGGTGTGGCAGAATGTAGATGGAATTTCCCTGGAACAATGGAAGTATGCAGTGGAGATCTTGAAGAGACTGCAAGGCCATGACCACACCTATGGCATCGAACCTAAAGCTATTGAGTGATGCTTCATCAGAGTCAGTTGATGCCATGATGTATCGTCGGATGATTGGGTCATTGATGTACCTGACGAATACGATACCAGATATTTGCTTTGCTATGAACACATTGATCCAGTCCCTGACAGATTCGAGACATGTTCATCTGATTGCCGCAAAGGATATTCTAAGGTACCTGAAGGGTACAGTTGACTATGGGCTCAAGTATGAAGCGAATCAGAAGATTAACTTGGAGGGTTATGTGGATTTGGATTGGGCAGGCAGTGCCATTGATAGGAAGAGCACTTCGGGGTGCTGCTTCAGTATGGGATCAGGTGTGATCTCTTGGTTTAGCAAGGAGTCCTGCATGGCGCTGAGAACAACCGAGAGAGGAGCAGTGAAGCTCTAGTATGTGATCCAGATCGAGATCTCTCGAAAGAGGGAGTTCTAGCATAGCCGGTGAGATAGGTTATCTGAGCATAAAATCCTGGTGAAGCTCGTAGGTGGCTCAGACGTAAACGGTCCTATAGTTGTCCTCGGATGTAATCAGTCCCGGCGAAGCTCGTAGGTTATCCTTTGACGTAATCAACCCTGATGTGATTCTATGCTAGAAATGGCTAGAGTGAAGTTTGAGTGCTTTAGAAGAGAAGCTTAATGTTCTCTAGATTGAGGTTCCTTCCAAGGGGAAGTGATGAGTCCGTGTGCCTTTCTGACATGGTGGTAGGATGTGTTCCTCCCATGGTCAGATGTAAGTGCAAAGCCCTTCTGACATGGTGGCAAGATGTGTTCCTCCCATGGTCAGATGTAAGTGCAAAGCCCTTCTGACATGGTGGTAGGATTGGTTCCTCCCATGGTCAGATGTAAGTGCAGAGCCCTTTTGACATGGTGGTAGGATTGGTTCCTCCCATGGCCGGATGTAAGTGTTGAGCCTTTCTGACATGGTGGCAGGCTGGGCATGCCATGGTCAGATGTAAGCGCAAAGCCTTTCCTCGGATGGTAGATGGTCTGTCCTACCATGCCGATGGATGTAAGTGCAGAGCCTTTCCCCGGATGGTAGATGGTGTGTCCTACCATGATGGTGGATGTAAGTGCACAGCCTTTCCTCGGATGGTAGATGGCGTGTCCTACCATGCCAGTGGATGTAAGTGCTGGGCCTTTCCTCGGATGGTAGATGTTGTTTCCTACCATGCTAGTGGATGTAAGTGTTGGGCCTTTCCTCGGATGGTAGATGGTGTGTCCTACCATGCTGATGGATGTATGTGTTGAGCCTTTCTGACATGGTGGCAGGCTGGGCCTCCCATGGTTAGATGTGAGTGTTGGGCCTTTTTGACCTAGTGACAGGCTGGGCCTCCCATGGTCATATGTGAGTGCTGGGTGTGCCTTTTTGACATGGATGTTGGATGTGTTCCTCCCATGGTCAGATATAAGTGCTAGGCGGGCCTTTTTGACATGGATACTGGATGTGTTCCTCCCATGGTCAGATATAAGTGCTGAAGAAGATGAAGACCTACATGGAGGCTAGGCCTACAACCAACATGAAAATGGGCTAGCTCTGTACAACTTCCTGTGACGAGTAGAATTAAAAGATAGCACCATTTGATCGAGATAGCGGAAGCAGTGATGATGATAATGATCCAGCTTTGATGATGATCCAGTGACGAAGACTTGTGCTGATGAATTGTGTCTAGAGAATACCTTTCTAGTTAAGAGGGAGTGTTGACGTATTTGTAACTTCAGAATGTATTCACTTGTATATTTCATATATTGTATTTCATTGGTCCCCGATGTTCCTATTGGGAGAATCATTAATGTAATCAAGTCATGTAAAGTCATAGAGGTTAACCCTCCTTGTTGATCAAGGGGCAAAGTCCCCGCAGTTGTGGGGCACTAGGGTTATTAGACTCTCCTAGAGAAGTCGGCCCTGGTAAGTGACTGTCAAGTCAGAAACTAGAATAAATAGAGAGTGAGACTCTCTATTTGAAACATACACTCACCCAGCTATAGTGCATAGGTGAGAGAGGAGAAGCTCGCTCAAGTGAGAGAGAGAACAACTGTTGGAGATCATCTTTTGTCTTTGGGTTTTACTGCTGCCATTGGTGCTCATTCTATCTCTGAGGAAGTTGCGGGGTTTTCTCCTTCATGGTTTCCCCGAGGAAAATTCTTTGTCTCTTGTCTCTTGTGATTATTGTTGTGCATGTTATTCTTTCAGATAAGATCCTAGATCATATTGATTAAATGATAAAAATCTAACAGTTCCTGCTTCCTTTGGGTAATTTTCCACTGTAACGGCTTAAATCTAGGCATTGGATTTTCGCCTGGGGAAGTTGGTAAGTTTTATTAATGCGACTTTGATTAAGATGTGAGGATTTGTAATATCCCAAACTGAATCTGGTATAGATTATTGTGATTGTTCTTGTGTTTTGGTTGATGACTCCTGACACTTCTCTGATCAATACATTCCTTCACCTTTGTTTTGTTTGTAAATGAGGATGTAATGCTTGAATAGGGTTTATTATCAGGAACTTTCACAACACAATTTAGGGTTCCTTATCATACTAGACTTGCTGATATATACTCAGTGATGATCTCTATTTGTATCCAATATCAGACTTAACCCAGAGATTCATAAAAATTGCAATATATATCCATAAATAACAGCAGCATAGAAATAATGTAAATTCAGGAAATTATCAGATCTGAATAGAAGTTTAACCAATAAATAGAAGTCTGATATTTTTATTAAAGGATCACTATTACATGCTTGGAAGTGTTTGTGGGCAGATTTGGAACAAGAATTTCTTCCTAAGCACTGAGATAATTGCTTCTCTGCTGTAGCAGTCTTCTCAATAACAATATCACGCTGCCACAGTCTACCTCTATCCCTAGCTCGATAGGATGATGCCCAATGTTAATTTCACAAGCAATGTATAGGCAAAATATAGTGCATTATCAGATTTGAATAAGTTGAGATATGGACATACTGGGTTTTCTCAAGTGACCTTTCACACTTAGTAGAGACGTGTTGCTTGAATAGATTAATGCTGCCCTTATTTAATGATCCCTGTGTCATGTGTATATCTAGCTGTCCTAGCAGCGAAAGATCCAAGGATTCGCTACCTCAAATATCAGTCTTGGTCCTTCAAATAATAAATGGTTGTGGTGAGGTTGAATAGCTATTCATAGAGAAAATATGTGACAGTATAGAGGTCGTTGCCTTTATGCATGATGGGCTACCCTAGATAATCATGTTTTTCATACTGTTCATACAGCCTCCCAAAAAGAATGTGCTGTTCTTCTCTTCCACGAACTGTTGAAGCTTACGCCCTTAGCAGAGACCACGCAGCTGATATGAATAGATTAGCTTATCATTGAAGAATGCACCCAGCTGTGTTGTAAGCTAATCTTTGCCCTAAATCCTCACGAACTTGATCTCTGCTTATTTTGTCTAACAATCTTTGTTGTCTTTGAAGTACGGTGATAGATCTGGATGATCTATCCTCTCAAATTGACTAGGGTGGATAGATTTCTCCATCGAACCCAATGTTGGCTAAGGAATTCACCCTCAACCCTAATTAGCTCTCAGAGCTCTCCAAACCTGTCTCCAAAAAGATGAATAATAACAATGATCCCCTTTGGTTCAACTAACCTTCTTATATAGCTTTTAGGGTTTGCATGTCACTTTTAGGGTTTGCATGCATGCCATTTTTAGGGTTTGCATGCATGTCACTTTTAGGAACATTATAGGATTAAAGAGTCTACACTGCTTCTGGGTATCCCAACCGGGTAGAACATACACAGTGTAGTAAAATTGGTTTATTCTGATTTTATTAATGGTGAAAAAGAGCCATTGTAATAACCCTCCGACAGAGAGCACTCTTGATCCTTCTTATGGCGAGATTCAAGAGATTTATGAAAAAAGAAACAAAGATGCTGAAAAAGTAAAAAAACTAAACTAGACAATAAACTCTTCGACAAAGAGCACTTTTGTTCCACCTTTCGGTGAGGTCCAAGAGATTTTGGATTCTTTTTTCTTTAAGCAATAAAAGAAAGCAGTAAAACAAAATAAAGACTCTCCGATAAAGAGTGCTCTTGATCCACTTTTCAGTGAGATTCAAGAGACTTTGGGTTCCTTATTTTTCTTGTAGCAATTAAATAAAAGCAGTAAGACTGAAACAAAACTATACTAACAAAGTTCTTTTGAAAGCAAAAGACTAAACTTCCTATTCTACTTTAAGCAATTATTGAGCATGTATAAAGCAAATACAAGAAACAACGGACGATACAGGCTTCCCCCAAATGCGGGAAGTAGGGTGTGGGAGTCTTTATCCCACTCGCTTTTTATTAACATCTTTTACAATGCCTTTGGTGTTTTTTGCCTCTTCTTGAAAGAACAAGGTGATAAGGGGAAAGAAGGAAGAGGGAAATATTTTTTTGTCTTTTTGCTCTTTTTGTTCGCTTATAGCCTTTGGGCTTTTTGACTTTCTTGAAAATAAGAGCTTTGGACACTAACTTGTTAAGAGTTAGTCCAAAATAAACTTAAATAAAGATCTAAAACTAACTCTGAAAGAAATTAAGTTTCTACAATGAAAGAGAAGAAATCAAATAAAAGAAGAAGCTATGAGAAAGGAAGGAAAAGACATTGGATTGATAACCTATTTTTTGGGCATGGAGGTTTGGCAGGAGGATGGGCATATTTTTTTAGGACAAGGACAATATGCTGTTGACATCTTGAAAAGGTTTCGGATGGAGGATTGCAGACCTATGACCACGCCTATGACTAACAAATGGAAGAAGTTAGTGACCTATGAGGGCGAGTTGGTTGATCCAACCAAGTACGGTCAACTGATAGGATCTCTGATGTATTTGGTTAACACTAGACTTGATATGAGCTATGTAGTCAACACCTTGAGTTAGTATATGGTGGATCCCAGGAGAGCGAACTAGGGGGCCGCAAAGCATGTGCTCAGGTAGCTTAAAGGTACTGTAGACTGTGGATTGAACTATGAGAGGAGGGATGGAATAGAGTTGACTGGCCATATAGATTATGACTGGGCAGGAAGTGTAGTGGATAGGAAAAGTACTTCAGGGTGTTGTTTCACCTTGGGTTCGACAGTTGTCTTGTGGTTTAGCAAGAAACAAAAGTCGGTGGCATTGAGCTCTGTTGAGGTAGAATACATGGCAGTCAGTCTAGCTAGCTGCGAGGCTATTTGGCTTTGTAAGATGTTGGTGAGTTTATTTGATTCTCAGTTGGATGCAATTGTGATCAACTACGATAATCAAAGTTGCATGAAACTCACGGAGAATCCAGTATTTCATAATTGGTCCAAACATATTGAGATTAGATATCATTTCATCGTGATCATGTTCAAAAGGGAGCAGTTAAGCTTCAATATTTGTCTACTGATGAAAAGGTTGCATATATTCTTACAAAGTCATCGGGGAAAAGTAAGTTTGTATACTTCAAGGACAGAATGGGAATTATTTAGAACACTTTCCTCGTTAAGAGGGAGTGTTGAAATATTAATGAGAAAAGATGCAAATGAGTAATTTTGCGTGAAAGTGAAATTAGGGTTTTAGAACCCTAATTAGGGTTTTGCTGACCTAATTTCTCAGTGACTTATAAAAGGAAGTTAGAGGGTAAAGCTTTACTATGCTTTTTGGCAGAGAGGGAGAGAGTTCATCTTCACTGTATTATGGATCGATGCTACACGAATCAAGGGAAGGGCGCATACTGCTAGAACAACTGGGGGCGCATTCCTGAGGAAGTAGAGAGGACAGATCATCAGAGATTGAAGAGTTCTTTGTTCCATACAGTGACAAAGTTGATTCACTGAGACTCTTCAGAGATTGGAGAGCAGCAGCAACAACAACAGAATGAGCAATTGGTGAGGAGGACATGAGCAGTAACACTAGCAGCATGTCACATGTGTGCGTTACTTCAAGAAGCTGTTGGCACGTGTGGGAGGTTGAGAGGGCCCAAATAGCTTAGGGTCCTTCATCAGTGACTGAGGAGAGGCCATCAGGGTTTAGTCGGTGTCATACTGAGTGTAGAACAACTGAGACTTGTTTCTGAGGAAGAGAGACAAAAATGTATTGCTAGGGGTCGTTTTTAGAGATGGAGGACACAAATTTTCTTATGGATCAGAGCTGAAGTGCTGAGAGAGAATTCTACAAAGTTTGGACAAAGAGTACAGCGTTTAGTGACTGATAGAGTTTGAGTTGAGATTTCCAGTTGAGGGTGTACTGTTTGGGGCGCACTTTCCAAGGGCAACAGTTGCAGCTGCTATAGATCTAGGGCTTCGGCCCTTCAGGTTCATTTGTTGTTTATCTAACTCATTATGTACTTCTTATTCTATATCATATTTGCTCTGGGCTCGAGAGAGAAGAAAGCCCCTCTGTAGCTGGTTTTCCCAAGTTAGGTTTCCAGGATAATTTCCGAGTCATTTGTGTGATTGTTGGTTTATGAGTTGTGTTACCAACTATTTTGTATAATAGTTGAACCTTTCGTTGAGCCGCCAGTTGGTGAACATGATCCATGTTCATATCCAGTGTATCAGAGGTTCAGAATTTCATGCCTAGCCAATTTTGGCTAGTCATTTCTGTTTTTGTACTGAAATGACCATGCCCCATGGGGTTATTGTAATAAAGTGTGCTAGTAGGGGTTTTGAGTGGCTTGGTCTCCTAATACTTAACTATCAACTAAGGTATTCCAAGGAGTTTTTTTCCTTGTTAATTATTCTTTTCCTTTAGCCAAGTAATAATCGATGAGTTTTTCTCCCGCTTCCTCCAAAGCTGGAATGCCTGATTTTGAAAGTTGGGCCTTGGGGGGTTATTAGAGTCCAACTGATGAATATGAACTTATTAGATATTATTTGTGAGTTCTATGGTCATTTCCTAAGTCCCAAAATGTATTAAAACATTGTCTGAATTTTTTTTCTTGGACGCGTTGAAGTTTTTAATTTTTAATTTTTGACTATAGATAAATAATTAAATTTTTCCATTAATTAAACCATTTTTACTATGGTTTAATTGAAAATTTTCAAATTGTAATAATTAAGTGGTCCAGGGGTGGTTTTTTGGCAAATAAAGACTTGTTTTCTAAGCCAAAACACTCATTTACCCCTTGTTATCACCCACCTTGTAGTTGCCTGCGTGAGGTGGATCCAGGATGGATGGTAGAAGGGCAAGCAACTAAGGGGTGGAACCACGACTGCCTAGACTCCGAAATTAATGGTTGTCACGCCAATCAAGGCAGCCTTCACTTTATGTTATCCTAGTCCAAGACAACAATGGGGGAGACCTAGATCTGCTCCCGACAGGAGAGATCGGACCTAGACACCAGAAGAAGATCAGATGGGGCTTCAGGGTACTAGAGGTGCAAGGTAAATGGAAACCCTAGCTCTAGGGTTAAGGGTACTAGCAACTGATGGAGATGATCACTGTCTTGGGAAACGTAACTGTGACAGGGTGAGGAAGAACAGAGTTGGGACTGCCCAGTACCAAGGGGACAATCTCAGTGAAAGATAGGTGACTTGAGTTATCAGTAGGTGTTGGCAAAAGGAATAGGAGTGAGGTCAAGTTGGGGCTAGCGCTAGCTAGGAGATCAGTGCTTTGTGTGCATTGGGCAATAAAGTTAGCAGTAAACCCACGTTTCAGAGAACCCACCTGGGAGACACCTTGATCTACGTACCCAGAAAGTAATTGGTCTGGAAAAGCTAAGGTACAAGAAACCTAGCTTAGTAGATGGCTAGCGCTAGGGCCTAGGAGGACAGATCTGCAGTTCTAGAGGCACCAGGAGGCTAATGGCTCAGCGTTGAGGAAGAAAAGAGGTCAGGGAGACCTGATCTACAAGCCCGAATCAGGAAAACAACAGAAAAATCAGATCTAGAAAAGTCAAAATCTAATGATGGGGCTAGGAGGTTGAAAACTGATTTTTCAGATCTAGGGCAAACCAGGA
Source organism: Pseudotsuga menziesii (assembly GCA_001517045.1). Lineage (NCBI taxonomy): Eukaryota > Viridiplantae > Streptophyta > Pinopsida > Pinales > Pinaceae > Pseudotsuga > Pseudotsuga menziesii. The sequence goes on from LPNX010939526.1 coordinate 244,765, forward strand.
GGAACTAGCACAACATTGGGGGTTTTCTGGAATGCTTGGGCCCTGATCTATCAGTCTATCTTGTCAGATCTCAGAAAAAATCTCTTCCGGAAAAGTCCAGTTTTCAGTGAGGGCGCTAGGGTTGTTTCAGTCAATTTTTCAGATCTAGGTCAAACTGCCAAGAATTTGGACAACGTTGGGGTTGATTTGGACTGTGTGGGACCTGATCTATCCGCCTGTGAAGTAAGAATTCAGAAAAACTCAAAACCCTAGCAGGTCAATTTTTTCAGTGGGGGGTTATGCAGTTTTCTGCTTAAAAATCAGATCTAGGTCAAACTGTGAGGAATTTGACCAGCGTTTGAGTTGATTTGATGAAGGGGAGGCCCGATCTATGAAACCCAGAAATGGTTTGGCAAAAAATCGGACGGTTCCCTAATTTATTAATTTTTTAGGTTTTTAGTGTTTTAGGAGTTTTCAGAAAAAGAGTTGAATTTCAGCAAGGTACAATGGAATAAGATCTGAAAAGAAGAACTTACCTGTTGGATCTTACATGGAAAAGCTTGTAGAAGTCTGTAACAATGGCGTCTTTGCTATCCCGATCAATTCTGGAAGATGCTCGTGATTTCTATGTCATATGCAAGCTCCAAACCATCAAAGCGCCCCCTACCCTGCATGAGCAAACGTCAACCATATCAGATTTGCGCATACAAAATAAAGAAACTGAATGCTACAAGATAGTAAAATGAAGTAATCATAGATCACAATGAAACTAATGAAAACCCCTTGATCCAAGACGAAGAGAACCGAGCGAGTTGAGGTCCCCCCACAAAAACGCTCCAGCCAAAACGCCCTCCTGTAAACAAAACAATGATAGCCACGAAAAAGATAGATCTCACGAGAATTTCCACAATGCTAGGAAGCTGAAGACAAGCTAATCACCATTTGAGCACATCAAATGCAAAGCAGATCCAGAAAAATTTCCACAGAAAAAGTCTTTTTATTATTCAGATCCAAGAGCCAAAAGACCCCTTACAAATGAGAAGCTCTCTTCTTTAAATAGAAATGAGAAATCCTCAATCATAACCAAATCCTAACTACTTTCAAAACGAGTGGCTAAGATTAAAAGATGAAATGTTCTAATCAATAGTTGAGATGAGCCCAACATACAACACATGGATCAATATAACCATAATTTACCAAAGTGGACTAAATCACCCAAATAAAGGTAACCCACTCGACAAGAAATAAATGAAAGCACATGGTGGGTCCAAGGAGTGTTTGACTAACTCCCTTTGGGTGTCCCCATGGCACAATAACTAATATAAGAATTTAATTCTTTGACTTTTGTGCCTCCTTGAGGAAATCAAGAGCCTCCAAAAAGAGCTCCAGAAAATAATAAAAAATGCCTAAAAAATAGGCGTGGGCCCAATCAGGTGTTGCAACTGCTGGAGAAGGTGTGGAGGACATCACTCTCATCATCATGACTCATCCCATGTCATTTCCTTGCCTCAGTAGCCCAAATCGATTTCTTCAATAGCCATTTAATCATTTTTTAATCTGCCTCAGGAAACGTGAACCTACCAAAACAACTTCCTAGGGTCCCTGCATTGCCAAACCGATCCCACTAGGCTCTCTGGGATGGGGGTACTATGGTACAAACAAGTGGCTGCACACCCCTATGCCCCTACAACGCCATAGGAGATCCAACTGAAACATCTCCCTGCTCAAATATATCAATCTGTGAAGAAAAACTGCATCAGAAAGGTAGAATGAGCCTGATCATATCTGCAAGTGACCGAAACTGGAAATAAACTGTCTCATTAGACTCAGAGAGTCCAATTCCATCTAAGGTGTATACTCATACCCCTCATAGGTCTCTCTCTGATCATCAACCATATCCAATAAACAATATAACGCTCTGTAAATGATCAGACACCAATAATAACTCAGACTATCATCCATCTGTTGCAAGTGTTAAAAGGCTAAGACATGCTCTACAACTCATTCAAGCAACAATCACAACAAGTAACAATCATTTCACTGGCGGTACATCAACAAATACATATATAAGGCTTTATTTTATATTAGTCAGACTTAGACTTTTAGGACTATACTCACTTCATAGCTGTAGTCATTTTGCTAGTGAAGGGTGAAGGATGAAATTGACAAGGCTAAGGCAAATGATGACTTCCTACTCGACATCATGACACTTCGGATATGGGAAGAGAATACTCACTATAACCAATGTCGGACAAACAACAACATAAGGAATGGCAGTGCCTCACAAATGGGTGAGTTATTTAGAGAGTGCTTATTCAACTTAGGCATCATGACTACATCAAGCTTAATCTAAGTTCATTAGGATCATCATTTTATTCCATGGCCTTTTTGGCCTATATGACCCTTTTGGGACTTCACCAGTGCTTAAAAGCATAGCTAATCGCAACTTTCATCAGGGACATATTTATTTTAATAAGGTCAGCAATTTTTGGATATAGCATATTTTAAACCATTGCTTTTTTAGACCTTTTCTTATACTCTTCAAGGAGTATTTTAGCATTTCATTGCTCTTGCCCTTTTTACATATGTTAAGAAACACAGTTTTATAATTTTCATTTTCCATGGGCGCATATTCAATATTTCCAATATAAGCAGTACATGAGCTTTCAGTTTTAGCCAACAACATCTCAAGTGACTAGGGGGAGTTTTGCACAATGCCAAACATCGGGACAACCGACCAGAATGATTTAGGCATATAATCCAACTTACCAAAGGCAAGTTCTGTCACCAACTCAGAGCTGAGACACAATATAAACAGGGAGGCTTGTCCAACAAAAGTTCTAGCGGGAAAAAAGGTCCTCCATGCCATAAGTCAAGAAGTCAGTCGGGTTGAAACTAAAATTGAAGGTAAGGGATGGGTGAAGACAGTGAATTACGGAGCCAACACTAGCAAGCCAAAACAATGGTGGGAATGACTACCTCTATTCTTCCTAAGGTGGGTAAAACCAATGAGTATAGATCAAGAACTTCCAAGTCTAAGTAAGGACATCAATACATAGTACAAGATACAACCAAGTCCATATAATTATGACCGCCAGATCATGATACCACAAGTTAATACATGTCACAAGAATCAGTATAAGAGCAATAATAACCATAACACAATATAAAATGCTGAGTCATGACCATGCAATATAATCCTATTTGAGACACCATCTGTCCAATGAGAAAGAACTGATATAAAACTGGGTATCAATGACTGCTCTGAAATGACATAAATGGCTACATCGGCCCTCAAATCTAAGTGTCCTGAGACTCAGTCCTGATATGGGAGAGTGCAATAGTCCACTAACATAATAATGATCCATCAAAACTGCTCATCTCAGCATTTCACATGTACAAGATCTGGTTGAAAAATGTACTGTGTCTAAAAAATAGAATATGGTAGCCTGGCTACTATATATGTGATAACACCCCCTAGACACACTTATCCTAAGTTTTGGATGATTATTTTTCTCTCAATTAAATATTTCCTCAAAATTAATAAATGAGGAATATTTAATTAAAATAATCATTATTTTATTAAATGGAGAAAATCAAAATATCTCTAAAAAAGACCAAATTGAATTTAATAAAGGGCTAATTAGCTCGGCACAGATTATTGGAGGAGATTCCAATCATCATCAATCAGTTTTGAGTTAGTATCGGAGTGTAGCAGTCAACTCCCTCTTGAGATTTGCGCCTCCTTCCTCATGTGGGTGAATTCCTCTTGGTGGAGGTTTGTGGTTGGCTGGGTGATAAGACGGAGGAGGATTGAGGCCACCTCACCCCCTCTCATTACTCCGCAACTCAGTTACAACTCAGTCAGACATCAGTTCAACTCCGAATCAGTTGCTAGAGCTTCAATCTCCTTAGGGTTGCGCCCTCCTTCCTCATGCTCACGCTAGGGTTGGGTAGCTTCTCTCTTTTTGTATAAAAGCGGGTCTCTTGCTCCTTATTTCTCATGGAGAAAGTGCAAGAGAAGTCTGCCAAAATTGTGATACTCTTATTTGTTTAATGGAATAAAAGCGACTTTGGAGGTCCATGCATGGTTTCTTAATGTTGTGATTTCTTCTTGTATGAGGTGATATCTCTCTTAAACCTACTTTCTCTTTTACAATTGCATGTTCATTGCTAGCTTACGAAGGCTATCAATATAGCACAAAATGTTAGCCATTTATCGTCTTTAAGTGGGTTATCTATGCAAGATCTTTCGAATATCTAAATTGAGTAGGACTTAGTCAGTTATACCAATGTTTTTTGGATATTTGTTTGATTGAGTATTCTACCACTTGATATCGTTTGTTGTTGTTGAGAGTTGTGCTTTCAGAGATCACCAAAGGTGAAGAAAGGGTTGAAGTTAACCTGCTTCTTCACAAAACAAGAGTTTTTTTTATCATCTTACACTTTCACCTTGCAGGATTTACAGGGCTTTTACCTCCAAGTCAAGTAACTTAGCCAAAAGGGGCTCTCTTCTCACACATCACATCTCAAATTAAAAAAATCTTCCTTGGTTACGAGGTCTACCTTCGCCTCTTCTTTCTTCTCTTTTACTGTTTGCTGCCCTCTTCTTTCCTCTTTTACCAACCTCTTCCTTCCTCACTGTTTTATCCTTTTTTGCTTCCCTTTTCTCCTTTGTTCGCTGCCCACTTTCTTACCTTTTGCAGCCCTCTTTCCTCGCTGTTTGCAGCCCTCTTTTCCATAGTTTGTAGCCTCTTTTTCCCACTGTTCGAAGCCTCTTTTTCTTACTGTTTGCTGCCCTCTTCCTTCCTCTTTTTGCAGCCTTCTTAGCAGTGCTTTTGTTCCCATTCACTCCAGTATTTCTCCCTCTTTTTCCCCTCATAACGTTTTGCTCTTTTTCATCTAGTTTCATTTCAAAAAAGATTTAAAAAACTTGCATTTAAAAGTTGTTTTGCATGTAGATTAGTTTCATTTTTACATCCAGATTTATTTTGGTTTTATTAACGAATAATGGGTGCTTGAGTTGTTGTGCTTTTTGTGTAGGTATTGAAGAAGAGGTCAACCAAAGACAAGTCTAAAGACTTGGGAAGATTGAAGAAAAAAGTTCCCAACAAGAGGATAAAACCAAGAAGACAAACCACATCCATTTTGTAAAAGCCATTAAGGCTTCTTCACTCTTTTATTTTTTCAAAGTTCTCTTCAAGGGTTAAAATCCCCAAGCATTGTAATTTATTAATAAAAAGGCTAGTGGGATCAAGCCTCCCATTTTTCCTACTTCCCCTATTTGGGGAAAGTGTGTCTTGTGTCCTTTTTCATCTTTACTTAGCTTAGTTCTCTTGTTAGACTTAGTTTTCATTTCCACTAATTGCTAGTTGTTCATTGAATAGAACTACTAATTGCTAGATTAGATTTTATTTTTGCATTGTTGTGTATCTTGCTTCCCAATTGTTAAATCATAAAAAGAACACAAAGTCTCTTGAACTTGTCATAAGACGAGTCAAGAGCACTCTATATCGGAGAGCATTGTTGCATCTTGCATTTTCATACTAGATTAGATAAGTCTCTTGAATCTCACCATAAGGTGGATCAAGAGCACTCTCTGTCGGAGGGATTTTCTCTGTGCTCTAATAAAATTTTCATAACTCACTTTTCCCATAAAATTGGAATTTACCATTTTCTACAGTGTGTATGCTCTACCCGATTGAGATACCCAAAAGCATTGTAGACTATTTAATTCACACATTTAATTCCAATTTCACACAATAAAATTTATCACCCCATAACCAACGAACCGACGTTGAACGTAATACTCTAAGTGGGCAAATTCTTACTGGGTGCGCTGGGTAGCCCTACCTCGTTTGCAGTGGCTGGTTAGTTATTGCACGCCTCGCTGTAAACTTGGACGGTCCAACATGTCCTTGAACGGAGCCACTTAGAGTATTTTCGGATAGATTTCCAGCACCTTTGAGTATCGATTGGAAATTCCCCTCACCTTAATAATCAAGGTCATTCTAAAATACACAATAAAATTTACCAAGAGCATTGCAAAACGATCTCACAAACATATCTTCAAGACTTGTATTTCAGCATCCCCAACACACATTTCGAATCCATTTTTTGCACTGGTATTAAAATTCATTTTGCATCATCTTATTTGGACCATTTGTCCTTTGTTTATCTAAGTAATTTATTTTGTGTGGATGCTTTGAATTTAGTCATCTTATATATTGTGCAACTTATCTTGTGTTTTGCAACAACAACTTGGATTGCTTGAATCGTTATTGTGTTTATCTCACAAAAACTCCTAAACAACACTCATTCACACCATACATCCAAAAACATTTAAAAACAAGAGCCTTAGACAACTCTTTGTTAGGGACTACCCCCCTTGGCTTCGTTAGGAGTTAGCCTAAACGGAGGAGCTTGGATCAGGTGACAACACCTGGCTCTTTGCTTGCCCCCAAGGCCACACCTTTCCCACTTGGGAAACAACAGTTCAAAAGATTTTTGCTGACAGTGTGCATTTGGTGGACAACAAGTTGTATGGATGTTCATGTTCTGCAAATTCAAATTTAGATAGAAGTGTTTCATCTGGAATTAGTGAATATTGTAGCCGTGTTGAATATCTGAATTTATCAGAGCGAGTGGAGAGCTCTGAGAGATTTTAATACTTACGAAGGTTTCTTGGAAGAAGAGGAGAGACGTAGAGGGTTTAATATGGAACTTTTGGTATCTCCACTCTTCGAAATCCTTCCAAGCTTCCAATCCCCTATAAATCAAAGTAAAAAAACCAGCAAACTCAATGTTTTACAAGTTAGTGGATTAGTACAAAAATACACATAAAATACACTATCTAGTACTTGCAAAAAATAGGAAAAATTTACTACTTCAAGTACTAAAAATAAAGGATTAGATCTAAGCTTTTAAAAAAGTAAACTTTGAAAACTCTTAGATCTTCTTAAACATATAACAAGAGATAAGAATCATAAGCTTTTAATCTTAGATCTACTTGTTATGAAGCAAAAGTAACTGAAAGAAGTAGATTGAAGTTTTTGAGAAGGATGAAGGAACATCTCAAGCCCAAGTTTGAACAATTTTGAGAAAATAAAGCACCCGTAGGACAAGAAACATTAGATCCAACAAACTTAATGAAGAGAAATGGGATGCAACCGAGCCCTGATTTCTACTTCACATTTGATGATCTACGAAGCTACAAAAACCATAAGCAAGTGGGATTAAATCTAGTATTGTAATTTAAATAAGAACAAAACTGCATTAGTATAACCGACTATAGATTGCAACTGTTAAATCTTAGATAATTACAAATAAATAAGCAAGTTGAACATTCAAATGCCTACTCTATGGATTAGAATATAATCTTCTAATGTAGATAACATAGCTTGCATAAGAAGAAATGTAACTAATCGAATATCAACTCGATTATAAGCCAAACATTCACAACAATGAGAGTTCTTGCACCATCAGACTGACCTCCAAAGTCTCAACTTTATTCAACAAAAAAATAGAAGCAAATACATCAATTACAAGAGCAGAGGTTCCTTGCATTCCATCCAAATGAGGAAGAAGGCCTCACTTTTATAGCCAAAGCAAGCCCAGGGGGGCCGCAACCTACACTGGAGATGAGGGCGAGTTTGCTTGAGTTTGTGGAGATGATTGTGGGATGCGTTGGAGTTGATTGCAATGAGGAGGTGCCACATCTCCAAAGAGAGATGCACCCTCCTTTAGACACTACACCAACCCACAAAAAGAGTGCCACATATGCAAGACATGAACCATGAAGGAGAGGGTGCAATACCGTCTGGAGATCAACTCACCACCTACCAAAATCTTGTTCCAATCACACGCCTTAAGCTTGAGATCAACTCAACTCGCCTTCAACTAGAGAAGAGATTGCCACCTTTCTAGACATGTCTCGGCATGTTTCCATGATTTTAGCATCTTTGTCTTTTTGTCTTTTTTGGCTTTTTTTTGACATTTTTTGGCTTTTTTGGGGAGAAATCCAATTAAGTGATACAATAATCACTTAAAACTTAGGAAAAATGGATTTAGGGGTAAAGAGGGTGCTCTAAGTGTGAAAAAGAGCACCCCTATTGGAAATTCTCCCTCTAGACCACACTTTTATGACACTGTGAATTTTTACATTTAACTTGTAAAAAAATTTACCCATTCTAACAGGAAAAAAATTTATTCTAAAAATTTAAAAACTACCTAGGGGGGACTTAGTACATGTTCATAATGACTTAAAATAGTGCCTAGCATGGTTGTAGACATTGACCCTTAGACTTTAATAACCTCTCAAGGCCCGGACACCCAGGTGACCATTCCAGCTTTGGAGGAGCGGGTGAAAAATTAAAAAATTATATACAACTTGTTCAGCAATGCATAATTAATAAGGAAAAAAACACCCTGGAATAACCAACTCAATGTCTAGGTCCTAGGAAAGCCAAATCTGTTACATTATTTTCATCATGCTAGCATACTTTATTACAATATCCCCATGGGGTATGAACATGTAATTTATTAAAAAAGAGACCAACATTTGGTCCTTATGTAACCACGAAACTTGTGAGCAGTGATAATGAACAAGATTTGTTCACAACTTCGGCGGCTTACTGGAAATCCCTTAAGTGCAACTTAGTGGATAACGGTCTCCATACCATTGGTGGTACAACATTACATATTTGAAGTTGTCTTAGGATAGCCTCAAGCAAAACCTTGGCCAGCGTCAACCCCTTGGATAGTCTAGACTCGTTCACTGTTGGGTCTAGGAAGCCTAAACTAACAAATTTCCTATTGGTAGTGACAAGTTGGATAGGAAATTCATTTTTGTGTGAGGTTAGCAGCCGACTAGCTTGTCCATCTTCTTGGGATGCTAACTTGTGCATCGATAGGGTTGTTGGTTGTTGTTAGCACAATGCAATGATGATAAGGTTTACAGAAAAAATTACGGCCATAGGCCAGGAAGTTTTATTGTTGCTATGAGCAACTAGTTTTAACCAATGGTTAGCGGGCTGATTCTGCTACTATCAGCTCAACTTGGGCTATGATACCACTGTTGCCCACAGTATGCCCATTAGCTATAAAAAATCCAATTCAAATAAGAGAGGGGAAGGAAATTCATAAAGGATAAATAAAATATATTTTGTGTTAATGAATAATATGAGTGATGATTTACAGGAGCTCTCATGATGGTATAAGTTCTCATTGATTGGTCATGGGGGTGAAGGGTTTTGACCCTTGGATATATTTAATCAATTATTATTATGTAATGGTATAATTGTATGATGTTGACTTGCATGCATTGCATCCTGTATCTGTATGCATTTCAATACTCCAGCCATAACATAAGCTAATTTTGAACATAGTTGATGTTTCAGTAAGAGCGATTTGTTGTACTTTTTTCTAAGACATAATTTTCTCTACATAAAATTAGATACTGTAGACAATATATTAATATGGAATCCTTCTTGGATGTATGCCATATATTTTATTCAATTGGCAGGAATGGTCTTATATCCCTGTTGGTGGGTCATTGCCAAACACAAGACAAAAGAACTTAGGCTTTGGTGCTGCAGCAAGCATGGTTCACCCTGCCACTGGTAAATTAAAAAGGTTTCTTTCAGTGCTCCTTTCAGATACACCATTTGAAGGTAAGTACAATGGCCTGATATTGTTCTACTCAAATATTGTAGGCTATTCTGTTGTCCGCTCTTTGTCAGAGGCTCCATCTTATGCAGCAGCTATTGCAAGAGCTCTGAAGGATGGCACCGGTGATGGAGCGGTAATGGCATATCAGCTAAGCACAAAGGATGCAGCATCGAGAGGTAGGGTGTATCCATTGATTACATGTTGATGTTTGCTCCTATTTCCATATGAAATTATTCCATTTTATTTTCTATCAATTTGATAATACTTGATTTGTCAGAAAAGGATTACTGTGAAAACACATGAAACATTTTATGAGAACTACAGGGTACAAGTCTACAAGATACCTGCTTGATTATTAGCCAGTGAAAAAGATCTTACATAATGTAGGAAAATAGAAGGTTTCCCCTTAGAGGACATTAAGACTATTAAATGAACCATGTTTCCTGACGTGCATTTCATACCATGTTAGGGGTTTTGTTGAAAACGCCAACTGTGGCAAGTATCTACATTGAAGTGATAATACTATTTGAGAATTTGGTGAAAAAATGTTTCTCCTTTGGAATCTTAAGTCTTAACAGAAGAAGGAACTATGAACAATTCTTGCCATAAAATATCTGATAACACCAGAACAGGATTGTGTAGAATTAGAAGAATATTATGTTGAATAGCGTGATCTTATCCCAGGTATCCTCCGTAAATGTCTTGGTATTTCAATCAGGACAAACCCAGAGTAGCCTTTGTAAAACATTACATAGCAAGAAAAAAAGAAATAATGCAAGACTAATAGAATCATTTTGTATGTTTCTGAACACCAATCTAAAACCGTAACCTAATGAAATGGACCATGCAAGACTAGACGTAATTGACCAAGATTCTGAGAGAGAAAAAGCAAGATGTCAAAAGGAGTGCTGCAATAAATGGTGACATTAGGTATGCAATGTATGGAGACTAACTTGATAATTCATTAGTGTGGTGAGAGTGTGTCTTGGAGATGAAGCAGAAAATTGAACTTCTGTCTGCTAAACAGATATCTATTACTTGACTAGCAGTGAACTTTATGTCATTTCTCCAAACATTAAGAATTATTCTAAGCATGATACTCCATGTTACGACCCAAACCCTTCTTGATATGAAAGTCCTAAAGCTCAAGTAAGACCCTAGGTGCACTAAAGAAGGGCTACTCAATGTCATGACGGTAGCACCTCTGCACACTTCTGTTTGGCTCTCCTTTGGAAAAAATAGGGGAATCCCTAAGAAACCCTAAGATAATTGTTGTCGCCATACACGCACCTGGGGGGTTAGCGTAGCAGAAATCTTCAAGCTGCTTGGTGCGTCCTTGGGGGCAAGTCTTGAGTCAGGTGTTGTCACCGATCCTGACTCCTCCGTTTAGGCAAAATTCTAACGAAGCCAAGGTGGGTAGTCCCTAGAAAGAGTTGCTAAGGCTCTTTGTTACGGTTTGGTGGTTAAAAATGGAAGTAAGTTTTTAAGAAGTTTTGATAAATCAATACTGAAACAAGCTACTTGCAAGTAAAATTAATATAACAACAACATGAAAATAGATGTGGCAATTACAGCATAAATGACTTGAAAGCAAAATATTAAATTGAAGATTGTGCAAGAGCCAAATGGAGTCAAAATAACATAATGCTGTTGAAAGCTGTAAATCTATTGCAAGTGGAGTCTTGGTCAGTTTTAAGTATTAAGGATGAGTTGATTACGGGAAGAGATTCTTGATATACCAAACGGTACTTGGGAATTGTTGCCGCCTTTCACGCACCTCGAGGGTTAATGTGGCAGAAATATTCAAGTCACTGGGTGCGTCCTTAGGGGCAAGTTTCGAGTGAAGTACTATCACTTGATCTTGACTCCTCTGTTTAGGAAAACTTTTAACGAGCGAAGGGGGCTAGACCCTATTTGATTGCTAGGGCTTATTAAGCTTTTAGTGATGGATGAACAAGTTATTTAGGAGTTTTTAGAAGGTAAATACTGAAACTAGATATTGCAACAACAATTTAATCCCACAACATGAAATTATAATCCATCAACACATGAATGAACTTAAAGAAAATGATTGTACGATACAAAATAAGAGACCAGTGCTGAAAATAGAGTCACAAGATTGTAGTGCTGAAAATGCGTTGCAATTGTTCTTGGTCAATTTTAGCTTATTGATGAGATGAGTGGATTAAAGGGAGTTGGATTCCCGATATACCGTGAAGGTACTAGGAATTTGTCCAGACTCACCAAGTGTGGTAGCACACGAGGAAATGTGGGATGAATGGAGTCACAGGGGAATGCCCAACACTACACCAACAAGGATGTAAACTGACGAGGCCCCGCGGTCACTTTTTAGTTGTTCCTGCTTCCTCTGTACAATTTTCCCATACGAAGCAAAACACAATGCTGAATTTTCATTGTTGGGAGGTTAATTGAAAGTGTGAAAGCTAATTAAACGAGTCACTCAATCCCTTTCTGGATGTGATCAACTGGTTGGTCAAAGCCGTAGAGATGCAGAGCATAACGAGGATGCGCTTTCTTAATTTTATAGATTTTTTAACAGTGTTTGCTTGTTTATTAAATCCCCAAGAGTCTCTTTCAGGTTATAAAACCCTAGTCGGGAAAGCAAGGGGGTTGATTACTGAAAAAGTAAAAATGCAAAGAAAATTGAAATGTTTTCTAATTACTATACTGCGCAAATATTTTCCCTTTCAGTAATTCGGTATAGTGCAGTAGGTTAGTCTTCGTATTACTTTTGTAAAATAATAATGAAATGTAAAGCTCAAATTGATACGGTTTGCAGTAATAAAATGTCAAAATCTAATCTACTTAAGTTAAATTTAACTGAAAGCAAATCTAAAGAAGAAGATGATGAAAAACACACCGAATTAATGTGAAATGATTGATTCTAGGAGTTAATGTGAAATGAATTAAACGTTAAAAATGAGTTACTGCAAATGAATTATAATAACAACATTAATAATTCAAATATCATTCATGACAATATGTGGAAATTGATTTAACCATAAAAATGCGGAAGACCAGTGCCAATGAATATGGAGTGCTTGTGTATAAGGGTTGCTACTGTAGTCTCAGTGAAAGTATTGCAGTGTCTTGTTGGTCAGTTTTAAGATTTATTAAGATTTATTAGACGAGTGATTAAGGGAGTGGGTTAATTGTGGGTTTGTCCTAATAAGACATGCTCTTTTGAAATGAGCGCTAAAGCGGTTTTACCAAGTGTCCAATGGGACGAGGCATAACCTACTTGGAGTAGCCCCCTGACTCTGCGGTATCCACCCTTTGCGACCTCCCGATTTCTCAAGAAGCAAGCTTATATGGATTTTCTTATTATTCTAGTCACTCGTTTTCCTTTCTGGTACAATCAACTAATCAGACAAGCTGCAGTGGTGCAGAGCATATGGGGAAGGAGCCTTTGTTAATTTTTATTAAAACTAAAAATTGATGTTTATTAACTGACCACCCACGGCTGAGAGTCTCTTTCCCCCTTTCAAGATACTTAGGAGAGCACAACTGAGTTAATTTTAAAAGCTTAAAGAAATAACAAAAATGAAATAATGAAAAGAAACATGTTTTCTAATTAGTCCTACCACTAATCTTTTTTCCCTTTCAGGTAACTTGGTGTTGTCCGCCGAAAGCACACCGTCAACATAAATCTTTTGGACTGCTATTTCCCAAGCGGGAAAGGTGTGGCCTTGGGAGCAAGCAAAGAACCAGGTGTTGTCATCTGATCCCAGCTTTTCCGTTTAGGCTAACTCCTAACGAAGCCAAGGGGGGGGTTCCCTTGTTAAACTAGTAGCAACAAGGAAGGTCTTCCTGCATGCATGTGTTCTTGCATTAGAAGACTTAAAATAGGAAACCTGTTGTATTTAATTTACTTTTCCTAAGTTTACTTTGGAAAAAAATTAAAGTGATCTAAATTAACTTTAGTGAACCACTAGTTAAAGTGAAAGTGAAATTAGGGTTTTCGCTTTACCTAAAGTTATAAAAGAGAGATCAATTCGTGGAGAGAACACACTTGTATTCCGACAGAGACAGGATACAGACAAGGAAAGAAAGTCAGACAGAGGATTTAGCCGAGAAGATGGAGTAGTGAGCAGTAGGATCATCGAGCTTCGTACAGCAGGGCCGTACACTCAGACATGAGGGTGTTGAGGTTTAGCTCGGATTTGCCCAGTGATTCTGTCAGGTACTGCATTTGCTAGGTTTGGGTGAATTTGCAGTGATTGTAAAAGTTCCATATTTTCTCATAATAAAATCTATATCTGACAGCTGCATTGGTTTTCCCATCTTGGGTTTTTCTGGGGGTTTCCATACCCAAAATAATATTGTCAATATCGTGATGTGATGTTGTGATTTAATTCTCAGTTTTATATTCCGCTGCATACTGTAAAAGATATTCATGTGTGGTTATCAGTTGATATTTTGCATGCACTGTTTAGCCCTAGTTGAATATTAAAGGAAAATTTACATGGTATCAGAGCTCTGGTGAGCTAAAGCTGAGAGATTTGCAGCAGCAGTGATAGACCAGGAGTAGATCTATAGTAAGACACAAACCTAGACTTCCAGATCTAAGGTTTGACAGGTACACTTCACTATGGCCATGCAGTTGAGAGTTGAGGATAGACTCCAGGGTGCTCAGAACTTTCCTACATGGAAAGAAAGGATCACAAGGATCCTGGACGTCAGTGATGCAGAGGAGCACATTGACTCCACGAAGGTTGCACCCACAGATCCGACAGATTTAGAAGCTTGGAAGAAGATTGATTTCAGAGACATGCTGATTATCATGGATGGAGTGAAGGACCATATAGTCTCTCACTTTTTTGGTAAGAAGACCGCAGTAGAGATGTCGACAGCTTTGGAGAGTCTGTACCAAAGCAAGAACGAGAACCGGAAGATGGTGGTGCAAGAGAGGATGCGCAGCACCAAAATGGCCAAGGGAGAAGGAGTGGTGCCTTATCTCATGAGGCTCACACAGATAAGGGACGAGCTTGGAGCTGTTGGCTGTAAGACAGTGGATGAGGAGCTAGTTCGGATAGCCCTCAATGGCTTCTCTAAGCCATGGGACACCTTTGTCAAAGGTGTTGTGGCTAGGGAGAAGCTCCCTGATTGGCAGAGACTATGGGATGACTTTGTGCAAGAGGAGACCCACATGGGTCAAGAATTAGGCTCATCCAGCAGTGCCCCATAGATTGTGGATAAGGAGGCTCTAGTCCTTACAGGGAAGAGCTAGGGGAAGGCAAAGAGAAAGAAGGATGGTAAGAAGAACCTTGACGTGTCAAAGGTCAAGTGTTTTATCTGCCACAAGCAGGGACACTTTGCCTCCCAGTGCCCAGACAGGAAGAAGAAGAGTAACACTTAGATGGCTGGATCTGCAGAGGTGGATGAGTTCAGCAGGAACTTCGATGAGGAGTTTTGCTTGATAGCTTGCATGGCAAGCACTTGTTGCAGCTGCAACATTTCTCCCAAATTTTTTAAATTTTGGGACCCTCCTTTTAATTTCATTTTGAATGGGATTGTTTGGATTGCTGAACTCTGTTTTGTTTTTTCATTCTGCTACAGATTTGGATTGTTTGAAGTTGAAGTAAGGTCAACCGTTTTCATGCTTTCCGGAAATCTGTTTTTGTTCGCCAATGCTTTGGCCTTTGGAGTTTAAAGTTGATTTGAAAAGGATATCTTTTGATCTGAATGATTTCCTTCATTTCTATTGGAAGTCTATTTATGTTTGAATTGAAACTCTAGTTCTCTTTGTAGCCATTGTTTCGGAAATGAAACAAACTTTTTTTTATCATCGCCCAGCCGAAGGTTTGTTAGAGCTTAACTTTTTGATTTGGTTTTTCGGAGGTCAGTTGAACAGTGCATCGGGCCTATAGTTCCCTACAGAGCCGCCGTTGCGGAAGCTAAACGATAAAGGTTCTAACGGATAGCTTTTTTCTTTTCCGATGCCGTGGTGTTATTGTTTTAACTTGCTTTTTCTTCGCGCTATCGAAGGGGTTGTTGAGTATTGATCAGAGGGCTAGTCTCTTGTGTCGTCGACACGGCGGTTGCGTTGAGCTCATCATTGCCGACGTTTAGTCATTGAAACTTCCGATCGCTGCAGTTTTCATTTGAAAGCGGAAGCCGTAGTTCTTTTGTCTTCCGTCGTTGCGGCTCCATAATGCACTAACTATCCGACTTATAGAGTTGTCGACCGCCGATGTTTTATGCTGACTACGGAACCCTTAGTCCATGCAGTTTCCGCCGTTGCGGCGGTTTAGTGAACCAACCATCCGACATGTAGTTTTTCCGGTCACCGATGGTTTGTTCTGATTTTCGTCGATGGTTTGATTTTCGCCGTTGTTTTCTATTATTGCGGAATCCTTAGTCCATGTGACTTCCGCCGTTACGGCCCCTCATTGAGCTAATCGCCCGATCCTTAGTTTTTCCGCCAGGGAGGGGTTTTCCCGCCGTTTGTGAGTTTTTTACCCTATTTTTGGACGGTGGTGGTTTTTGATTCTGTTTAGGGTCTTTTATGATGAGAACACGGCGCAGCGTTGCATGTTTGATGCTTAGTCTCATCAATAGTGTGGTTTACGTTTTCTTGAATGTTGTCTGTATTAATGTTGAGTTTTTCGTTTAACTGCAGAGAAACTTTGAAGATTTTTTAGATCCAGTTTGATAATTGCTGCTGCGAAGGAGACGTCTCTAAAGGGAAAAGTAGAAGGGAGTTGGCTGAAGAAAAGAAAAGTCAGAAGCAGAGATGTTGCTCACAGAAGAAGATAGTGAAGGTTTGAGATCAACAGGTTATTTGAGCAGAATCGATGGCAATAGAGGCCCAGGCTTGGAAAAGGTTCATCAGTTACCAAGCCGGTCCCTCTTTACAAAGCGCTCTTGAAACTTAATCCAAATGTAATGTATTGTATGAGTCATGAGCACTCACAAGGGACAAAAAATTGTAAGATTTGAAACGTTGGGGAAGCCCAAGAGTCACTTGGGGCAGCCCAAAAGATTTGCCTTTTTGTATAAGTATAGGAGAGTTAGAGGGAATAAAGGACTTTTTCCTAGTTAGATTTGTGAGAACATGTTATAAGAAGAACTATTTCCTTTTGCAATAAGAATTACAAGTTTCCTGTTGGAGAAAGCTTTGCGGAAGGTTTCAAATGCTGTGCAATGGATTTGTTGAATATGAACTATTTCGTTTTCAGCTGTTGTCCATTAACTGTGAGATCGTTCTAACTCTTTGAACTTATGTTCTTGTATGAATGCTCTCTAGTTTATTTTATGAAATTTCCACTATGAGTAATGATGGTTTACATAAACAATGAGCTATCTTGTTGTTCATCTATCTAATAATGTTTATGTGTTTTGAAATAAATAACAGCTATCTGTGATTTTTCTTAATGCATGAGCAGAAATACATTACTCATTGATGAATTATAATCTTGCTCCCTAGGGATAGGTTAGATAGTTAGTTTTAGTTTTTCTTGGTGTGTGTGATTTAGGTGCGAGAGAGTTAAGACGAGAGGTAAGAACCTGCGCATCACATCGTGACCGCTCCTTGTATTCTCTATCAATATGCATTCTTAGATAGGCACCTGCATCTGATACTTAAATATAAAAAACTAAAATACAGACGGTGGACCGTACCGGAACCGGTAAAACCCTTTATTTTTGTTACTTGACCTACGGTAGCCGGACCGTAAACCGGACGGATTCCCCATACCAAACAGTAACGGGTTAGTTGGGAACGTTTACTGGGGAGAATCCCTTGCTGTTGTTGTCTGCGATTTTCCAGGCCTCAACAGTTTTTGGCGCTAAAAGGAGGGCCGCCAGTGCATGGCTGGCCGAGGAAACCCGTTTTCTCGAGATTATTCCACCGGTGACAGTTCAGAAAGCAGTTTGTTTCCCAATCCAATTCCTGAAGAGAAGGGTAAAGAGCACTTGTATTCTGTAGATAACGAAGTAGTTAATGATCTGAGAAGACATACTAGGGCATATGTGAAAAGGATTGGAGTATTACCGATTATCCCTGACTTACCTAGAAGAGAATATAAGAAGAAAGACCGTCCTATATTGGAAGACTCAGTATTGGTTGGAGATTTGGAAGAACTGGTAGAAACAGCCTTATGGGAGGTTGTTCAGCCTTTAAATCAAGTGGGCCCAAATACACCTTATGGTTCACCTGTTAATACCCCTGTTCATTCACCACCTCATTCTCCACCAAGACTCATGGCAGGCGTAAACGCAAATCAACCACCCAACCCACCGAATCCACCACCTACTTGGAGGGCTAGGTCACCTTTAAACCTGTCACCCCCTTTGCATGACTTACCTCAGGCTTTTGAGAAAATGCTGCCCAAATTTGACCCAAGTGAAAAGATTTTAGTAGATGATCATTTACAAAGCTTTTACTTGGCTATAGAAGGACTAAGGGCTGGAGAACTTGAAGATGTAGTCTGCAGATTATTCCCACATACCCTGAAAGGAGCAGCAGCTTCATGGTATTTTGCTTTGCCTGCAAACTCAATCACAGACTGGGACACATTTGAAAGAATATTCAGAAGTAAATATGCAACCTAGAAAACTCATGCAGCTCTAATGAAAGGGTTGTGCACTTTGAAGAAAAAGAGAAAAGAGAAAGTGCATAGTTTCACCCAAAGGTTTGCTGCTTACCTGAAGAATTTTTCTGCAACTGATAAGCCTTCTGATAAAGTTCTGATTGAGTACTATACTTTAGCTCTAGGGCCTGACTTGGCCATGTTTGCTAAGATGCACGTTAAACCTACGTTATCAAAAACTTATGAAGAAGTTGAGAGAGTAGAAGCTGAAAAAGAGAGCATAGAAGATTATCCTGAGCAGTTGGGAGAAAAAACTTTTGGTAAGAAAACCTTATTACTGTCTAAGCCGAAGGAGGAGCAGTCACATGACTATGAAGGAATGTTGAAAATGATGCAGAAACTATCTAACAAAATAATAGATTTGGAAAAGGAAAAGGAAGCTCAGAAATCTTATAAGCCTTACTATAAAAGGAGAGAAGACAACACTCAATCTAAACCTCCTCCACATAGTTCTGCATCAATGAACTTAACAGAGGTAGGGATGGATAACTTTTGCACCTTTCATCGGCAGCCCCATTCTGAAAAAAATTGCCCTCAATGGATCAATTCGATGACATTAGTAATGAATCAACTATTGGACTCTAAACTAACAGAAGCTGATGAGGAGGAGGAAAAAGGTAATAAATCCACAGAAAAAAAGGAAGAGGATACCATGGTTTTATGGGATTGTGTCTCAATGTTTTATACCGAGGTGGAAAGTGATCTGAAACAGGAGGATATATCAGAAGCAAATGTGACAACTAGAAGTAAAGGCTTGATAAAAGAAGATCGGTTAGTACTCCCGAAAATTAAGAGACTCCAAAAGAATGTAAAGAAATTTCAGAAAAGCATCACAGCTGATAAAATTCCTGAGTTTACCATTACTAGTCAAGATCCTAAGCAAATCAACATGCCTGTTAAGCCAGTTGTAGAGAAAAGTGATAATGTAAAAAAGAATCTAGAAGAACATAAGATGGAGTATGATGTTGTGGAAGATATTAAAAGGGCTAAAGCAAATATTTCATTATTTGAAATGTGCAATGTACCTCAACAGAAAGAAAAATTGTTAAAAGCACTTGAAATACTTGAAGAAAAGCTTCCCATTGACAATCAACCTGAAGAAAAAGAAATTGGTGAAGCAAGTGTGGGAGGTATTTCTAAACACAAAACCCCACCATTTCTATTAACCTTTGAAATTTTCAACCATAACGTGCACAATTGTTTAGTAGACTCTGGGGCATCAGTCAATGTTATGCCACTTTCAGTCTGCAAAAGGATTAATGGACAACCTAAACCATCTACTTGGCAGGTTATTCAGTTAGACAGAACAAATGTGAAGGTAATTGGGGAAATGGAGGATGTTATGATTCGATTATCTTCAAATGAAAAGGTATGTCAATTTATCGATATTGTGGTAGCAGACATACTTGAAGCTTATGGACTTGTTTTGAGTCGGGATTGGTCAGTGAAGCTAAATGGATATTTTGTATCAGATTGGTCGCATCTTTGGTTGCCTTATAAAGGAAGTCCCAATCAAATTAAAGTATTAAGAGAGCCCCACATGAAGCACAATGTTACTCAGTTGGAGGGTAAGAATGAACCAGTGAATTCTGTATTGGAGAATTACTTCATTGAACTAGAACCGGGAAACTACCAAGTGGAAGAAGCCAACGGTACATCAGACACCCAGCCTGATCTCCTTCGGTTTTCACAGGCTGATTATTTTGGTTGTAAAATAATAGACTTAGTTTCAGATGTAGATTTTGATTCATGTACAGTAGAAGTAGATAGTTTTTGGACACTTTTTTTGATGGATCTAAGACATCGGAAAGATCAGGAGCCGGCTGTGTCCTGATTGATCCAAAGAAAAATAAACATTTCCTTTCATGTAGATTAGAATTTGAATGTACTAATAACACAACTGAATATGAAGCATTAGTTCAGGGACTAAGAAAAGCAATTGAATTAAAAGTAGAAAATATGAAAGTGTATGGGGATTCTGAAATAATTGTAAAACATATTTGAAATCAGATACATTGCATTTCACCTCATTTAAAAGTTTATCAGAATGAAGTATGGGATTTGCTAAAAAAAATTTCTGCATTTAATATTGTATCTATTCCTAGGTTAAAGAATGCAGCAGCTGACTTGTTAGCTACCTCAGCTGCTAGGCTTGTACCCTCTAATAATAGATGTTCTATTGAATTACTTTTTAGGCCTTCGGTTCCAGACATGATCACCAATTTACGAGTTTTTGATGATGATCAACAAATTTTGAAATGTTTGATGAATGATGAGACCTTCAAAGGGGCAATTATCGATGATGAAGAACATCAAGCTGAGTTAAAATTCGACAAATTTATTCCTAAAGGGGTTAGAACCTTAGAGTGGATGTTTGATTTAGACAACAAGTTCAGAAGACCAACAAACGTCAAGACTCATAGCTCGTCTTTACAATTCGAGTTGATAAATTTAGGAACTGAAGTTGAGCCCAAATATGTTAATTTGGGGAAGTGTTGCTCTCTCGGTGAAATAAATAAGTTCATTAGTTTGTTCAAACAGTACAAAGATGTATTTGCATGGACATATGAAGAACTTAAAACATATGACACAAAAATTATACAGCATGTCATTCCTATTAGGTCTGGGGTCAAGCCTTATCAACAACCTTTGAGGAAAATGCATCCAAAACTGGAGCCTTTAATTTAGAATGAAGTGAAGAAATTATTGGATGCTAAAATTATATTCAAAGTTAGACACTCGGAATGGGTTTCGAATTTGGTACTAGTAAGGAAGAAATCTGGAGAAATTAGAATATGTGTGGATTTCAGAAACTTGAATCGCGCTTCGGATAAAGACAACTATCCAGTCCCACCCATGGAACAGATCTTGCAAATGGTTTCGGGTTCTGAGTTATTTTGTTTATTAGATGTATTCTCTGGCTACAATCAAGTGTTAGTAGCTGAAGAAGACAGACTTAAAACTACATTCAGAACAAGATGGGGGACTTTTGTTTACAGAAGGATGCCCTTTGGACTCATAAACGCTGGAGCTACTTTCCAAAGGGCCATGGATATAGCTTTCCGCGGTCTGATTGGCCGTAGTGTTGTGGTATACCTCGATGATATCACAATATTTTCAAAGAAGAGAGAAGAACACACATTCCATCTAAAACAGATTTTCAAGCGTTGCCGAAAATATGGTATCTCGCTGAACCCCAAGAAGTGTGTGTTTGCGGTTGTAGAAAGAAAGCTACTAGGTCACGTCATTTCTAAAAAATGGATCTCCATAGACCCAGAAAGGATTAAGGCCATCGAACAGATCCCTTTACCCCATAACAAAAAAGGTATGCAATCGTTCATGGGAACAATAAATTTTGTGCGAAGGTTTGTGCCAGATTTCGCTCAAATTGTAAAACCTTTGCAGCAAATGGTGAAACAAAGTGTACAATTCAAGTGGACTGATGTAGAGAAGAATGCATTTAGTAAAATAAAGACATCTATTTCTCATGCACCCTCTCTCAAATGTCCAAATTTTGAGAAGGATTTTATTTTGTACACTTTCGCATTTGACGATTCATTAGCAGCGGTGGTTACTTAGAAGGAAGATAGGGGAGATGAGTACCCCATATCATTTATGAGCACTGGTCTGCAGGGGGGCGAATTGAATTACCCAGCTGTGGATAAACAAGCTTATGCAGTCTTCAAAGCGGTAAAACAATTCAGGCCGTACATACTTAAGAACCGGACAAAGGTAATAGTTCCACACCCAGCTGTGAGGTCTCTTTTCGTACAAAAGGAATTAGGAGAAAGAAGAGGCAACTGGGTAACAACTTTACAAGAGTATGACCTCGAATTTAAACCAGCTTCCATAATTAAAGGGCAAGGACTGTGCAAATTGATGGCTGAAGGTAAAAACAATGAAGAAAACAATTGGGAAAATGAAGCTGAGTTACACATAATGGATGTATGTCTTTTCACAGCTCTAGATTCTTGGTACCGAGACCTTGTTCATTACCTTCAGGAAGGATTGCTGCCAGAACATTGGAATTCCAAACAGCGAAGAGTGTTGCGCCTTAAATCAGCTGCATATCAGATTATTGATGGAATTTTATTTAGGAAGAATTATGATGGAGTCCTTCTCAGATGCTTAAAAAAGGAAGATGCAAAAAAGGTCGTAACAGAGTTGCATGATGGGCCTGCTGGAGTTCATTTTTTCGGAGATACGACAACCCACACGATTCTTAGAGCCGGATACTATTGGCCTACACTGTTTAAGGACGTGCACGCCCATGTCAGAAAGTGTGATATCTGCCAGAGATGTGGGGGAAGACAAGCCAAAGCAGCAGGACCATTGAAGCCTGTGATGGTAACAGAACCATTTGAGTAGTGGGGGATTGATATCATTGGAGAAATAAAGCCAAATTCTTCCTTGTAGCACAAATATATCTTGACGGCAACTGACTACTTCACTAGATGGGTCGAGGCCATTCCGCTACGTAAAGCAAATGAAGATGCGGTCATGGATTTCTTGCAGGATCATATTATGACCAGGTTTGGGGTTCCAATTTCCCTGGTTTTCGATAATGCTGCTTATTTTTCTTCTATTAGATTAACTGCTTTTGCTCATGAAAGAGGAATTAAGTTGCATTATTCTGCAAACTACTACCCACAAGGGAATGGTTTGGTAGAATCTACAAACAAGAATCTAATTAGGATCTTAAAAAAGACTGTAATAGAAAACCAAAGAAGTTGACATCTAGCATTACCAAACGCTCTTTGGGCTGATAGGGTCACACCCAGGAACTCCTTAGGTGTGTCACCATATACCCTTGTTTATGGAAAAGAGGCTATACTTCCTCCTAAGATTATGCTACCATCTTCCATAATAGCTCAAGAGTCTAGAGGCACAGATAACGAAATCCTGCAAGTTAGAATCTATAATCTTTTGAAGGCGGAAGAGTCTAGGTCCAGGGCCAAAGAATGTTTTAAACATCAACAGGAAGTAGTGAAAAGGTGGTTTGATAAACATAAAGCTGGAAAAAAGGAATTTGAAGTGGGAGACCTGGTTCTTAAGTGGGATCACTCGCATGATGAAAAGGGGAAGCACACAAAGTTTCAACAGTTATGGGTAGGCCCTTTTCAGATTGCAGCAAAACTTGGCCCCTCAACCTACAAATTGCAAGATTTACAGGGGTGAGAGAAGAACTTACCAGTTAATGGTTTAGTTCTCAAACCTTATTTTTCCTGATTTTTTGTTTTTTTTTGTACGTAAATAAACTGATTTGGTTGTTTATTTTTGATTTACTTTATTTCTGATTGTTTTAGTTAGATGTTGATTGATTTCAATAAAAAAAACAAACTTTTGGTTGCATGGAGAGCATCAAAATTCTGGATTGACCAAAATCTTTGAGTATAAGACTGTGTACTTTTGTTTCATCTAAAAGAATTTCTTCTAGTTTAGCAGTTTTCCTAAATGGCTATGAACACATTGAAGTCTTACTTAATCCTTGTAAAATAACTCAGGATCAAAAGTCTGGAATACTATTTCGAGGCTCCATCCATCTCACATTTAAAAATGTCCTAGGGAGTGATAGCAAAAGATCCATGGAAAGGAAGCAGGGTAAACAGTATATTATATATAAATGATCCCATGCCAAGAATTGAAAGCCAAAAGGCAAATAAGAGTAAAAAAACTCCTAAGAAAACAATATGTATCAAAACAAAGTATTGAACCATACAAGTACAAAATTGCCAAAGTTCTTCTTCGTCCGTGAGTTGAAAGTTAAATACATGTCTCACACAAAAGGACACTATGGATAGAGGAGCCTAAATAAAAAATTTAGAAAGAAAGGCATGCAGGAGGACTCAAATGAAAATGACAAAAGTCCAAAAACACAAAAAGTGCAAAATGGCATGGGAATGAGGAACAAATGAATATTTCTGTTTACCATATGTTACAATCCTGTGGTGTCCAAGCTGAAAGCTACCCGAAGGCAGAGGTAAAAATGAAACTCATATTCTTGGCCTCAAAAGAGTTATCTTGACTTTGAAATCTTGGTTTCCATTTTCCTAAATTGGACTATCCTCAATGATTAAAAGTACATATATTTGCCATTTGGGAAATCCAGACATCTAGAAGAATTCAACATGTTGGTTTTATTGTCAAACAATCTGTTACTTAAGGAAGAAATTGTCCAGAGATCTGGGTTCACCAGGTAGTCGCCAATTGTTGCAGTTGCAACATTTCTCCCAAATTTTTAAATTTTGGGACCCTCTTTTTAATTTCATTTTGTCTGGGATTGTTTGGATTGCTGAACTCTGTTTTGTTTTTTCATTCTGCTACAAATTTGGATTGTTTGAAGTTGAAGTAAGGTCAACCGTTTTCATGCTTTTCGGAAAACTGTTTTTGTTCGCCAATGCTTTGGACTTTGGAGTTTAAAGTTGATTTGAAAAGGATGTCTTTTGATCTGAATGATTTCCTTCATTTCTATCGGAAGTCTATTTATGTTTGAATCGAAACTCTAGTTCTCTTTGCAGCCGCTGTTTCGGAAATGAAACAAACTTTTTTTATCATCGCCCAGTCGAAGGTTTGTTAGAGCTTAACTTTTTGATTTGGTTTTTCGGAGGTCAGTTGAACAGTGCATCAGGGCCATAGTTCCCTACAGAGCCGCCGTTGTGGAAGCTAAACGATGAAGGTTTTGACAGATAGCTTTTTTCTTTTCCAATGCCGTGGTGTTATTGTTTTAACTTGCTTTTTTCTTCGCGCTATCGGAGGGGTTTTTGAGTATTGATCGGAGGGCTAGTCTCTTGTGTCGCCGACACGGCGGTTGTGGTGAGCTCATCATCGCCGGCATTTAGTCATTGAAACTTCTGATCGCTGCAGTTTTCATTTGAAAGCGGAAGCTGTAGTTCTTTTGTCTTCCGCTGTTGCGGCTACATAATGCACTAACTATTCGACATATAGAGTTGCCGACTGCCGATGTTTTATGCTGACTACAGAACCCTTAGTCTATGCGGTTTCCGCCGTTGCGGCGGTTTAGTGAACCAACCATCCGACATATAGTTTTTCCGGTCGCCGATGGTTTGTTATGATTTTCACTGATGGTTTGATTTTCGCCGTTGTTTTCTATTATTGCAGAATTCTTAGTCCATGTGACTTCCGCTGTTACGGCCCCTCATTGAGCTAATCGCCCGATCCTTAGTTTTCCTGCCGTTTGTGAGTTTTTTACCCTATTTTTGGACGGTGGTGGTTTTTGATTC
Source organism: Pseudotsuga menziesii (assembly GCA_001517045.1). Lineage (NCBI taxonomy): Eukaryota > Viridiplantae > Streptophyta > Pinopsida > Pinales > Pinaceae > Pseudotsuga > Pseudotsuga menziesii. The sequence continues at coordinate 270,269 of LPNX010939526.1, forward strand.
TGTTTAGGGTCTTTTATGATGAGAACACAACGCATGGTCGCATGTTTGATGCTTAGTCTCATTAATAGTGTGGTTTACGTTTTCTTGAATGCTGTCTGTATTAATGTTGAGTTTTTCGTTTAACTGCAGACAAACTTAGAAGATTTTTTAGATCCAGTTTGATAATTGCTGCTGCGAAGGAGATGTCTCTAAAGGGCAAAGCAGAAGGGAGTTGGCTGAAGAAAAGAAAAGTCAAAAGCAAAGACGTTGCTCACAGAAGAAGATAGTGAAGGTTTGAGATCAACAGGTTATTTGAGCAGAATCGATGGCAATAGAGGCCCAGGCTTGGAAAAGGTTCATCAGTTACCAAGCCGGTCCCTCTTTACAAAGCTCTCTTGAAACTTAATCCAAATGTAACGTATTGTATGAGTCATGAGCACTCACAAGGGACAAAAAATTGTAAGATTTGAAACATTGGGGAAGCCCAAAAGTTTTGCCTTTTTGTATAAGTATAGGAGAGTTAGAGGGAATAAAGGAGTTTTTCCCAGTTAGATTTGTGAGAACATGTTGTAAGAAGAACTATTTCCTTTTGCAATAAGAATTACAAGTTTCCTGTTGGAGAAAGCTTTGTGGAAGGTTTCAAATGCTGTGCAATGGATTTGTTGAATGTGAACTATTTCGTTTTCAGCTGTTGTCCATTAACTGTGAGATCATTCTAACTCTTTGAACCTATGTTCTTGTATGAATGCTCTCTAGTTTATTTTCTGAAATTTCCACTATGAGTAATGATGGTTTACATAAACAATGAGCTATCTTGTTGTTCATCTATCTAATAATGTTTATGTGTTTTGAAATAAATAACAACTATCTGTGATTTTTCTTAATGCATGAGCAGAGATACATTACTCATTGATGAATTATAATCTTGCTCCCTAGGGAAAGGTTAGATAGTTAGTTTTAGTTTTTCTTGGTGTGTGTGATTTAGATGCGAGAGAGTTAAGACGAGAGGTACGAACCTGCATATCACATTGTTACCGCTCCTCGTATTCTCTATCAATCTGCATTCTTAGATAGGCACCTGCATCTCATACTTAAATATAGAAAACTAAAATACACACGGTGGACCGGGCCGTAACCGGTAAAACCCTTTATTTCTGTTACTTGACCTACGGTAGCCGGACCGTAAACCGGATGGATTCCCCATACCAAACAGTAACATGCTAGTTGGGAACGTTTACTGTGGAGAATCCCTTGCTGTTGTTGCCTGCGATTTTCCAGGCCTCAACAACACCACAGGGAGCAGCGTATGGTACATTGACAGTGGAGCATCTAGTCACATGACTGGAAACAAGAGATTCTTCAGAGACTTGCAGGAGGGTGGAACAAGGATCCACGTTGAGTTGGGTGATGATGCGCGGTATTAGGCACAGGGAGTTGGCACTGTTTCATTTGAGAGGGAGTCTGGCAAACCCCTCAGTTTTGCTGATGTGTTATATGTTCCAGGACCGACCAAGAACCTTATATGAGTCTCCACTTTGGAGGACAAGGGGTTAGATAGGAGCTTGGATCGGATGATTGGCAGAAGGAGCGGGAAAGTGTACAAATTACACTTTAAGCCTACAAAGGCTCTAGTCAGCAGCAGTTAGGGTGAGTTGTGGCATAGGAGGATGGCACAGTTACACCATGGAGCACTGAAGCATTTGAGACAGGCAGTCATTGGAGTTCCTCAGGTACAGGAGGAAAAGCATAACCACTGCAAGGGTTGTGCTTTGGGGAAGAACATCAAGAAGCCTTTCCCACAGAGTGAGCACAAGTCTAAGGAGCCCTTGGACTTGGTGCATTTGGATGTATGCGGACCTATGAGTGTCCATTCGTTCAGTGGTTACAGTTAATGCGTAACCTTCATTGATGACTATTTCAGGAAAACCTGGATCTATTTCCTGAAGGCCAAGTCAGAGGTCTTTGAGAGGTTCCGAGAGTTCAAGACTCTTGTGGAGAACCAAACAGGAAAGAAGATTCGAGTGTTGAGGACAGACAACGGGGTTGAGTACACTTCAAATGAGTTCATGGAGTATTGTTCGGCTGAGGGGATCAAGAAGGAGCACATTGTGCCCCATACCCCACAGCAGAATGGAGTTGCAAAGCAGAAGAACAGGACTATGGTTGGAGCAACCAAGGACATGTTATTTGATCAGGGTTTACCACTATTCCTCTGGGCCAAGGCATACAGGACTGCAGTATACATTCAGAACAGGTGTCCCCACACAACCTTGGGGAGGAAGACACCAAAGGAGGTCTTCATTGGCACTAGGCCAGATGTGAGTCACACTCGCATATTCGGCAGTGTCTGCTATTGTCATGTTCTTGCTCGCAGGAGGATCATTGTGAGCAGGGATGTCTAGTTCGATGAGGACAGGGCCTTGCAGAGATCTCTGGACTTACTAGCAGAGCAGCGGCCCGCACAGGAGTCGGGAGTCAAGTTGGAGGAGCCAGATGTACAGGTACATGTACAAACACAGAGCACAGGTTCTAGTGGTCAGAGGGAGTCAGGTGGATAGGATTGTTCAGTCATTGACTTGAAGGATGAGCTGCAACAGGAGACGGATATCCAGCAGTTGCAGCAGGTTAACACTTGGCCAAGGCCTAAGTGGTTTAGATCCACAATGCAGGATTCTAGGCAGGTAGATCCTCCACAGACATCTTTTAGATGGAGTGTACCACCAAAGAGGCTTAGTTATATGGCACTGATGACAGAGTTGATTAAATTTGAACCTTCTAGCTTCCAGAAGGTTGCACAACATGATGTGTGGTAGGAAGCTATGGTTGGGGAGTATGACTCCATTATGAAAAACCAGGTATGGGAGGTTGTGTCGAGGCCACAAGGGAAAAAGGTGGTGGGATCCAGATGGATCTACAAGGTGAAGCATGCAGCAGACGAAAGCATGGAGAAGTACAAGGCGCGCTTTGTGGCAAAGGGGTTTTCACAAAAAGAGGGTATTGATTATGAGGAGACCTTCGCCCTTGTTGCCAAGTATTCTTCCATTCGGACCATTATCTCACTAGCAGCTGAGATGGGTTGGCGTGTCCATCAGATGGACGTCAAGACTGCCTTCCTCAACGAAGTTATAGAGGAGGTGTATATTGAGTAGCTAGAGGGGTTTGATGTGGAGAATAGGGAGATGCATGTATGCAGACTGCATCGAGCTCTTTACGGGCTCAAGCAGGCACCTCGAGCATGGTACTCGAGGATTGACAACTATTTATGGGAGATGGGATTTCAGTGGAGTGAGGCTGACCACAACCTATACTTCTTGATAGGTGAGGTGCCTCTCATACTGGTCTTACATGTGGATGATCTCTTGTTGACAAGAGATGAGAGGCTAATTGGAGACTGTAAGTCCAACCTTGCAGTAGAGTTTGAGATGAAATACCTTGGGCTGATGCATTACATTTTCGGCTTGGAGGTTTGGCAAAGAGATGGATGCTTCTTCATCGGACAAGGGAGGTATGCAGTAGAGATCCTGAAGAGATTCAGGATGGAGTACTGCAAGCCTATGGCCATACCTCTAGTTTCCAACTGGAGGAAGATTGATGCATCAGGATCAGACGGATTTGATCCTACCTTGTATCGTCAACTTATCGGATTGCTTATGTATCTGGTCAACACTCCACCAGACATCAGCTTTGCAGTCAACTTTTTGAGTCAGTTCATGGTGAACCCTCAGAGAGTGCATTGGACAGCTGCAAAGCACATACTTCGCTACATTAGAGCTACAATGGAGTATGGATTGGTTTATGAGCGCAGGGGGAGTGTACAGTTAGCAGGTTTCACAGATGCTGACTCGGTAGGATGTGTAGAGGACCGGAAGAGTACTTCATGTTGTTGTTTCAGCATCGGATTCGGGGTTGTCTCATGGTTCAGCAGGAAGCAGAAGTCAGTTGCATTGAGCTCGACAGAGGCTGAGTACATGACAGCCAGCATGGCTGCTTGTGAGGGTATGTGGCTGAGGAAGTTACTTGTAGGGTTGTTCGAGTGTGAGCTAGAGGCTATCGTAGTTCACTGTGACAATCAGAGTGGCATCAAGCTATCTGAGAATCCAGTGTTCCATGACCGGAGCAAACACATAGACATCAGATACCATTTCTTGAGAGATTGTGTTCAAAGGGGAACCATTCGGTTGGAGTACATACACACAGATGTGCAGGTGGCGGACATTTTCACCAAGGCACTTTGCAGACAGAGTTTTGTGAAGTTCAGGGATACGTTGGGGTTGTTACCGAATCCCTTTCTCGTTGAGAGGGGGTGTTAAATTAGTAGCAACAAGGAAGGTCTTCCTGCATGCATGTGTTCTTGCACGCAGAAGACTTAAAATATGAAACCGGTTGTATTTAATTTACTTTTCCTATGTTTACTTTGGAAAATAAATTAAAGTGATCTAAATTAACTTTAGTGAATCACTAGTTAAAGTGAAAGTGAAATTAGGGTTTTTGCTTTACCACTAGTTAAAGTGAAAGTGAAATTAAGGTTTTCGCTTTACCTAAAGTTATAAAAGAGAGATCAATTGGTGGAGAGAACACACACTTGTATTCCGACAGAGACAGGATAAAGACAAGGAGAGAAAGTCAGATAGAGGATTTAGCCGAGAAGACGAAGGAGTGAGCATCAGGATCATCGAGCTTTGTACAGCTGGGCCATACACTCACACAGGAGGGTGTTGAGGCTTAGCTGGTATTTGCCCAGTGATTCTGCTGGTTACTGCATTCGCCAGGTTTGGGTGAATTTGCAGTGATTGTAAAGTTCCATATTTTCTCATAATAAAATCTATATCCGACTGCTGCACCGGTTTTCCCATCTTGGGTTTTTTCAGGGGTTTCCATACCTAAAATAATAGTGTCAATATCGTGATGTGATGTTGTGATTTATTTCTCAGTTTTATATTCTGCTGCATACTGTAAAAGATATTCATGTGTGGTTATCAGTTGATATTTTGCATGCACTGTTTAGCCTTAGTTGAATATTAAAGGAAAATTACATCCCTATTAGAAGAAAATCTATGGTTTTTAGTCTACTAAAGAAAAGACTAAATCTAGGAGTTAATATGAAATGGATGAAATTAAAGATTACCAATTACTACAAACAAGATTTAACCTTAGCAACACTTTAACTCAAATTAGATACACAATATTCAATGACACATTGCATGATTCACTTATGCAAAAAGAAAAGAATAGACCAGTGCCAAAATGAAAAAGAGTGCTTGCAAATGTGGGTTGCTAGTGTAGTCTCAGTGAAAGTACTGCAGTGTCTCGGTTGGTAAATTTTAGATTATTAAATGTGTAATTAAGGGCGTGGGTCAATTGTGGGTTTGGCCCAAAAAGTCAAGTCCATTTGAACTGAGTGCTAAAGCAGTAATACCAAGTGTCCAACGGGGCGAGGATGAACCTTCTTGGAGTAGCCCCCTGACTCTGTAGTGATTACCCTTTGCAACCTCTCGAGTTCTCGAGGAAATGACTTGTGTGGATTTTCCTATTAAATCTAGTAACTCGTATCCCTTTTTGATACAGCCAACTGATCAGACAAACTGCAGCGGTGTAGAGCATACGGGGAAGGAGTCTTGGTTTATTTTATTAGAGATGTAACAATAAGTTGCAATTTTTATTAACAAACCACGCTCTCCAACAGAGAGTGCTCTTGATCCTCCTTATGGCGAGATTCAAGAGTCTTATCTAATCTATTATGCGAGTGCAGTGCAGAATGTTCTCTGATAGAGAGTGCTCTTGACTTGTCTTATGACAAGTTCAAGAGTCTTTAGGTTCCTTTTATACATTAAGTTAGGAAACAAGAGAAATAAAATACTTATTAATGCAAGAAATATGTTGGCCAAACTTATGCGTCACTTTTCTGATCAACCTCCATTAATCGGCAAGTCCTTTGGGTGGAGGTGAGAGCATAATTTGTGGCGACGAAGAATGGTTTTATCTCTAAGTTACTTTTGCAAAAAGTAAAACAATGAATTAAACAGAAAATGTGAAATAAGTATACACCCTACACTAAAAAGTGAGTGTGTGAAGTGGTGGGGTTAGAAAAAGCAATCTCACGAAAAATGACACAAGACGCAAATACCCCCAGTGGGGATGGGATGGGATGTAGGTGCTGGTTACCCCATTGCTCTTGTTTAATTCTTTTACAATTTTTATGACGAAGATGGAGTGCTTCTTAGTCCAATAAACTTGGATCTAAGAGCTTACAATGGTGCATCAAGAAACTTATATCAAAGTGGGTGTCCATCGACTTGTTTTGAGGCCTCCTTGATGATATTGGTCACTCCAAAACTTCACTTTTATGCTCAGCCTTGCTAAAAAACCAGCGAGCTAACAATGTTATAAAATGATGGGAAATACAATGCAAAAATAAATAAAAAATTGAAAAACTTTTGTACTAAGGAAAATTTTGAATTTTTTTTCTTTGCATGTAAGTAGAAATTTGTAGCTTTAGACCTAATCGAATGATGAATTTCTTCTGAAAACAAAGTTGATCTGAATGCTTAAAGAATACTAAATCGAAATACTAAGCAAGAAAGAGAAGATCTATTTCTTAAGCATAATTAACAAGTAAGCAGAAGAAGGAGAAATTTTGAGTTTGAAAGAGGAAGAAGAGAAAGCTTTGCTCAAGCTTGAATCCTTCTGAGATTCAAAGGCATGGCATTCATGGGCACAAGAACATGTAGACTCCTTAAGGTCTCAAGAAGAGGGCGATGCAACTGATTTCTTCCCCTTACTCCAACTTCGTAACCGGCAAAAAACCTGTTCACACTTGCACAAAAAGGATCAAATCTAGTATATTTAACAAATGGAAACCAAAAGAAGCATGAATATAGCTTAATAAAAATGCTACTCTCAAATCTCAATTAGCCAAAATATCAGTAAATAAATTGAAGCGTCAAATATTTACCCCATGTGTTTAGTAAAACCCTCCAAGCTAGATCGATTACCAATTTACGCCAAGCATAAACAAACTAGAACAATATTACCTCAATGAGCATACACCATTCACCATGAACATCAACACCAATGGACCTCCAAAATTTCAATATTATTCAGATAAACAACAATACTACATGAGCAGAGGTTCTTTGCTTTCGTCCTAAATGAGGAAGAAGAGCCTCTATTGATTAAAAAAAAACCAATCCCTAGGGGGGATTTAATGAACTGAAGAACAACCCGGAGTTAACTGAGTTGAAGTGAAGAGGAAGTGAAGAGGTGATTGACACCTCTCTCACTTAACTCACCACTAGTCTGCCAACACACCTAATCTAACACACCAACTCCAAATTGGCTTCCTTTGCTATGCGTGAGCTCCAATGTAGGTGAGGAGGTGGGTGAGGTCATCACAATGCATGATTCGCTACCTCTAAAAATAATAAACCAAGGTTTTTTTAAATAATGCGAAGCAAAACCAAGTGGGAGGGGTCCACCCCTATTCCTTGCTTGCTAGCATCCACCACTAGCATGAATGCTCACGTCAAACTCTTCTCACGCTAGCCATTAAGTAACCAATGTTTGAAAGCACCAACGCTTTAATATTCAAACCTTTAATTTAAATGGGGACCACACATGTTCCAAATCCTAGGCCTCACACATGCTGGCGTGAGCGCTCATGATGTCACCCATCCCATGTCAAGTGAACTCAACTTTCTCCATGCAAACAATATTTTAACATAAACTTGAGTAGAGAAGGAATGTGAGGCTTAGGGGGACCCATGCCATGTCACCCCACACAAATATTTTTTAAATTGACTTTGATTTTTTACACTTTCCAAAGTTTGACCATGGTGCCAAAATGGTGTAATTTAGCATTAAAATGCCCTTCTGATGCATCTTTAGCTGAATAATGCTCCACGGGGTGTTTCGACTGCCCGATTGATGTGGAAAGTGGTCCCTGAGGTAAAGTGGATGCTTCGGGTGTGAAAACGAGTGTCCCCATGTTAGAAACGGACTCCGTATCTGACTTTTATTATATTTTGAAATTTTTTAATTAAACCATTAAAAAATGGCCTAATGTTGCGGAAAATTTATTTTTTCTCGGAATCAAACGAAACTCTAGGGGGACCTAGTACATGTTCATAAGACTCAATTCTAATGCCTAACATGCTGAAAAAAACTGACACGAAGGCTCTAATAACCTCCCAAGGCCGAAACACCAAGACAACTACCCCAGCTTTGGAGGTGTGAGTGAAAAACTTAGAAATTATAAGTCAATTGTTCAACAACCAATAATAACCAAGGGAAAAAACACTCTGGGCTAGTCGGCTTGATGCTTAAGTCCGGGAAGCCGAGCCTTTTATAAATATTTAAATGCCATGACATTTTTTACAATTTCCCCAAGGGGGTATGAACATGTATTTACAAAAAATAAAAAGGCTTAGCCAAAACTGGCTAACGCTGAAGCACACTAAACTTCTGAACTCTGGAGATGAGCATTCATCATGCTCAATAACTGGCGGCTCAATAGGAAGTTCAACTATTGTACAAAATAGTTGGTAACATTTGGCTCTAACTGTGGGACGTGCACTTGTTTGATTTTTATTCAAAAAGAGTGTGCAAGTAGGTAGTAGACATTCTGATGAAGTCTTTGGGGAGGGGCAAGTTTGTTTTCTTCAGGGACAAGTTGGGAGTGGTGCAGAACACCTTCCTCGGTAAGAGGGAGTGTTAGTTTTGTACCTAGGGAAGTGTTCCTTTAAGTGACTTTAGCCTTAGTCACTTAGTGAAGGGAAATAAAGTGACCCTTGCATTAAATGACTTAAGTGGAGCATTTAATTTGACTTTAGAGAGTAAAGTCACTTTTTGATAAATTTAAGTGGGTGAGTGAAATTAATATTTATGAGAAATAAATGTGAGCATTTAATCTCATCCACCAATTTAATCTAATCTCCACCGTTAGATTAGATGAACCCTAGGGTTCTCTCAAAAAGGCAAGGGAAGGTCATTTTCCTCACTTTTGCAGATTGAAGTGAGAAGAGAGAGCTGAGAAGAGAACTTTCCTTTTCTGAGATAGAAAGGAAAAAAATTTGTAGCACGCAAATCGAGGAGAGGATAGTAGCAAAGAGGGCACGAATATCGAAGAGAAGACAACAACATTTATGGCTGGTCCGTACAATCCGCACGGTACGGTTTTCAAGGCAGCAGGCATGATTTTCGAGGCAGATTTTTGGGCATGATTTTCGAGGAAACAAATCATGGGCACAGATTTCGAGGTTTGTACAGTCAGTTTGTATGGTGCGTTCTGTATAGTCCATACGTACAGCGGCACGAAAATTGAGGCAAAAAATAGAAAAAAAAAACCTGAGTTTGCTTTTTTCTGTTTGGCGCGGAAAACGAGACAGACATTTTCTCTTCTGGGTTGAGATAAGTTGGTCTGAAAATTTCTAAGTTTTGCTATAAATTTCTTGATAATAAAATCTCTCTCTCTGACTGGTTTTCCCCTTGTGGGTTTTTCCAGGGCCATTAGCCGAAAATTATTATGTTCTGTGTGTTGAATGGCGTGCTGATATTTATTTTCTGTAGTGAAAAAGAGTAGTTACAGCAGTGTTTTAAAGTCTCAAAATTTACTGTTTATTTCCAGTATGTTAAATTTCTTAGAATGTCATAAACAGTGTTCAATTTTACTTATAAACCGGTGGCTGAAAATGAGAGAAAAATCTACAAGCATAGAACTGGTCAATCTAGATACTTAGGATCTCCTGGAAGTGGGAGATCATCAACTGTGGCTCATGATCTGCTAATCTCATAGTAAAAGGTTGGCTCAAAGAACTGCTCAGTACTGCCCAATAACAAAAGTAGCCCAACTACTATATATGTGACAACAGGACCATTTGGTTCTGCCTATCTCTGAGAAGATGACTGCCAGGAAGATGTTTAGAGCCTTGAGGAAGCTATTTGAAGATAGCAATATCAACCTTTCTCTTGCCCTAAGGAATCAACTATCAAATCTCAAGATGTCGAGATCAAACTCAGTTTCCTCTTACTTTATGAGGATCTCAGAGTTGAAAAATCAACTAAGCACCATTGGAGATCCACTCAATGATAAAGAACTTGTCATGAACGCTCTTAATGGTCTCCCTCCATCTTGGGAATCATTCATTCAAAGTCTTCGTGGGAAACCTAAGTTGCCTAAGTTTGATCGTATATGGGTAGTTTGCATGTAAGAAGAAACAAGACTTGTAGCAAGAGGAAGAATTCATGGCACTCCACATGAAGAAAGTCAATCCCTTATATCTCATGTCAAGAAAGAGAAAGGTAAAGGCAAAAAGTTTCATAGCAAGAAAGACAAAGGTGGAAGAACAAGTCCTATTCTGGATCAAAAGAAGAAGGATCTTTCACACATCTAGTGCTTTAGATGCCATAAATACGGACACTATGCCAGACATTGTCATGGCTCAAATAAAAGGAAGCATGAAGTCTCAATTGCAGATGTCAATGAAGATGCTTCTCACAAGAATACAAGGAATGATGATCGTATGGAGTTCTTCTTCTAGTACTCCTCAAGTTGAGGCAATGATGTAAAGATCCAGGCGGCAATGGACTCCCACCAAGAAGATGAAGATCAGAGGACTCTCATGATTTCTACAAGGAGGCAGTGGGAGCCCACCCACAAAATAATAAAAGATAAGTATTTTGATTTTATTGCTCTGGTAGATTAGATCTGGTTATGTTTTATGTAGATCTATATATTCCTCGATTTAGGAAGTTGTTGAGCATGTGATGTACTTTTATTGATGTATAGTAGGATTATGTCATATTTATAATATATATGATTGATTAATAGCTGATAATGCTACACAACTGTCCTTAATCATGTTATGGAGCTAGTCTAGGATGAGATCTCTTTCTTACATGCTTAGAGTTGTGCACACTCTTGATAGTATGTTCTATTAGAGATAGAAAGCATCCATATAGTTACCATTTGTGCTTAGGATATATATACGTGAGTGTTGTGCTGAAGCATTAGCTAAGATGCCTACATATTATATTGTCATTGGATTGGATAAATTTGATTATGCAATGTCGCTAACCATCTGATGGGATTTGACTTGTAGGGAAAATACCATATGATATGGCCTACAAGAAAATGATGAAGAAACTTGTTCTGAAGGACAAGTGATCTCGTTGATATTCATAAAGAACAGATGAATCAGAAGCAGGAAACTTCTAGAAACATGACCCTCAGCCTAGAAGGAAGGATGACTTCTAGTTGAGACTCGAAACAATTAAGTGGAAGTCATCACTGTTCAATAGTAACAACAGACAGATGATGGCCAAATAGATCTAGATATATGGGGATACATGACCCACAGGCCCATATGATCTCATGTAGAGATTGGCGATTGGAAGAAGGCTTCAACGAATGTTGGTCTCTCTACTACAGTTGTTCGTCTCTTTGACAATTATGGAAAGCAATTACTTTCAGTTAGAGTCATAACAAATGGACGCTGGATTACGACAGTTACTCAGTCAATTTATGAGGAGACATAGGGAGTCAGTGCTTGAGATGAGGATATTGGACTACTGTATCACTTATTGATGATGGTTGAAGGATCCCTGATATACCTGGTTGTCACTAAGATGGATACTTACTTCCTACCTATGGGCAACTCTAGAAAGGAGCAGGATGCTCAGATGTTGAGGGAGCAGAACGCTCCAGCATAGAGGGAGGACTCTCGGACACCCTAAGATGGGGTGGGGAAACTAGTCTTTTGATACTCTCCCACATACAGGTATATGAATTCAGTGAGATGATTTGTTATTATTTTCATAGCTAAGATAGGGCAGGACAAAAATGTCTGCCCTGATATATTTGATGCTATGTTGCAGGAAACGTGGTCCCCCCCCCACGTTCCCAACCCGTTTCTGTACGGAAACGTGGAAACCCGTACTGTACGACATGGAAACCCGTTTCCAAGGGTGAGGGGACGTTTTGTGTTAAGGAAACGCGTTTCCAAATCGTTTTTTCCCAAAAAGTGGCGTTTCCTCTACCAATCCGCTAAAACACGTCTTTTTAAAAAAAATTGGGTTTTCTTTCACCGACTAGTGGTTTAGAGGCTTCTGAAAAGTTCTTCAAGGATTGGGTTTGTTATAAAATAACACCTGTTGTCCGCCGATTGCACCCCAGCAGCAGAAACTTTTTGAAAGCTGTCTCCTCACTTAGGAAAGTGGGAGAGGTGTGACCTTGGAGGCAAGCATTGAGCTAGGTATTGTCACCTACTCCTAGCTCCTCCACTTAGGCTAACTCCTAACGAAGCCAAGGGGGGTAGTCCCTAACAAAGAGTTTTCTATGGCTCAATGTTTACGTTAAGTTTTAGATGTTTGGATGCGAATGGGTGTTGTTTAGGAGTTATTGTGATTAGCAATGATTAAAATTATGAATATGACACATGAATCAAAGCAATCCACGTTGCTAGCAAGAGATTAAAAGATAAGTAATGATTCCAGACTTCGTTAATTATGCATTCACAGGTAAAAATTAAAGCAGGCCACAGACGATTGATCAATATAAAATAATGCAGACTAGAAGGACCAGTGCCTTATGGACTAAAAAAATACTGAAAATGCGTATTGAAATTAAATAACAAGTCTTGAAATCAAACTAGTGAATATTAGATTGTGCGAGTGCTCTTGGTAGATTTTAAGAATTTTATGTGATTTTGCTTAAGGTGTCAACGAAGGTTTGTCAAAAGCCGGGAGAATATTCCAAGTTCAATCCGTTGAAGACATGTCGGGCTTGCCCAGTATCCTAGGATGGTATCGCAAAGATTGACTAGCTAGCTGAGAAGCTTAGACAGTGGGGGTTCTGGGTCCTCTACTAAAAAGTACTTTAGAAAATTCTCTACAACACCGGTGCGTTGGTTATAGGGTTTAAATTTTATTAAGTTTTTTCTTGCAAGATTAGAGATCCAATGCCGTTTCTGGGTACTCCGATTTTGAGGTCGGTCAGAGCATACTCCGGCAAGGAGAAAACGAAGTTAATTAATTAGGGGGTATGCATTGCAAATTTTATTAAGTTAATTGATTAAGACTCTCGGACAGAGAGCACTCTTGACCCCGTCTTATGATAGCGGTTCAAGAGACTTAGCTAATCTAAGATGCCTAATGCAAGGGTATGTAGTTCTAAGTATGCTCTTTGATAGAGAGTGCTCTTGACTTGTGTTACTGCAAGTTCAAGTGACTTAATTAATTCATTAAACTTGAAAGAAACAAAGACATAAAGATTTAACTACCCAAGAGTCTCTTTCAGGCTTTTTAGGGCCTTAATCGGGAAAGCAAGGGGGTAAGTAAAACAACAAAGAAATTATGCAATGTCTAAGTAAACAATCAAATTAACATTTTTACTTCACTTTTCAAGGATTATAAACTTAATCAGCAATTTAATCAAACAGATTTTTCCTTTTCTGATAACTTTTATGCATGCCAAAATGAAATCAAACCTAATCTAACATGAGAACGGATTGCATAAGAGGAAACTAGCAAGAATGTGTTAATGAAATCAAATCTAACTAAGCCTTTTAACAAATTTAAACTGATTACCGTATTCTACTTTCATCATTTATTTATTTTGCAGGTATAAAACAAATTAAAAAAATGAAATATGGACAATGGCGATATAGGCTTCCCCCAAATGGGGGAATTGGGGTGTGGGAGCCTTAATCCCACTTGCTCTTTTATTAATTCTTTACAATGCCTTTCTTTTGATGCTTTTTGCCTCTTTTCCTATCCTTGGAAGGCTTCCGGATCGAGCTAAGAAAGGGGAATGAAGAAAGGGGAATTATGAGTCTTCTTTAAGCTTCAAATCTTCAATTTTTCGCCAGCACTTTTGCTGTACCTGTCACAAAAGTAAAAAATCAGCAAGCTAACAATACTAGAAAGTGGTAGGAAAGACAATACAAAAATAAAAAAATTTGGAATTTTTTTTTTTTGTATTTAGAAAAATTTTGGAAATTTTGCATGGAAAGTACAAACTTTTTCCTAGATCTAATGAACAATATCAGATCTAATACAGCCTAAAAAAGATAGATCTAAATGTAAACAATGGAAGAGTGGATCTACTTCTTAAGCAATGCAAAACAAGAAAAATGAAAGAGTAAAGAAGAAGGGGTTCTTGTGGATGGGACACAAGAGCGAAAGAGAAGTTTCCAGCTTTCTTTTGTAAGAGAAGAACTAGATCTGTGTAAGTCCTGCAATCACAAGTGTTAAACCAAAAAGAGGTTGCTTGAAGCTTGGGCTAGATGTAGCTGAACTCACACCCTTCTTCAACCTGTGAAACCTAATAACACAAAAACTCAAACACAAAGTGAGATCAAATCATATGAAAGTATGTTAAGAGAATTAGATCAGGATCAACACTACGTATTACTGACTACTCATGTTCATCAAGATTCTAATTTACTTTGCATAAACAATCAACTTGAAACTTTAAATGATAACCCTATCGTGCCAATAGTGGCCCTCTTGAGCTTGTTGCCGCCTAATTCACACTTTAAGACACAGGAAAGTCACAACCTGCTATGTGTGTCCTTGGGGGCAAGTGAGAGCTGGGGACCACTGTCACCACAGTCCACAACTCCTCCGTTTAGGAAAGATCCCAACAGAGCCAAGGGGGGTAGTCTCTAAAGGAAAGCTAAGTTCCAGATTTATTAATTAATTTCAAATTAATTAAAGGGATCTTTTATTAAGACTAAGGCTAAGACTTTATAATATCTAAGGAATGACCAGCAGCATGCAAATGGGAATGCTGTGACTACCCCAATCTAGTACTTCTCAAGCCAAAGAGGGAATGCTATTGCGCTCAACAAAGTGGGAGCAAAGCCCACCCGTAGCTCACAGGTCAAACCCCAATGCCCCGGTGCTCAACAAGGAGGACGTCAAAGCGCCTAGAGACCCCCCATGGTCTACTACCCCTTCTAGCTTCCTGAGGTCACTGTTTTTAGTTGACAAGAAAAATGGCTAGATGGATGTCTATTGAACTACGACTCCTCTATCCCCTGTCGTATCTCGCGAGTACCCCGAAGGGGGATAACCGAGTAGAGGAGCAGGAAATAGAGAAGCTTTGTTGGTTAATTTTATGGGTTAATTTTAAGTCTTGGTGATTAAAGTGCAATGTAAATTTTAAGAGATCAACAAGATCACCAAGCGATATCTCTTATGGGAGGTGCTGGTATTCGATCTTGGACTGAAAATTTAAATGTGAAGATTGTATCAGGAAAATAAAATTGTTGCTTTAATTACCTAAGCCCTCACTTCTCCTGCTTTTCATATCCAACTTGAAGTCCCTAAAGGGAGATGACAAGTGGATAGAGGATACACATGATGGGTGAGTTGTATGATTACTTCTTTTAACATAAAAATAAAAAAAACTGAACTTGAAAGAAACTGTAACTAGCTAGAGTAATACTTAACCGCACAGCAATCTCTGTGACAGAGATGGTGGTCTATCACAGAGATAGGTGGGTAATAGAAAAAAAAAACTGATTACGCTAACCTCACAACAATCTCTGTTACAAAGATGGTGGTCTGTAACAGAGATAGGTGGGTGAATGAATAAAACAGTAAACTAAATGCAACTGAATAAAACAGTAAACTAACCTCACTTCAATCTTTGTGACAGAGATGGTAGTCTGTCACAAAGACAGGTGGGTAAATGGAAATAGAACTATTGATCTACTTTACTTCCTAATCTATTTACAGATTACAAATGCTTTACAAAACTTTAGAATACCCCAAGAGAACTTCTCATTGGGGTTTACAACTATCAGAAAAAAGAAGAAGGAGAGTTGAGGGTTTGAACCCCTTTTGGAACCGGTTGAAGGTTGAGGTATTCTGGGGCTATTCGGGCAGCACCTCCCCTTCACCTGTGAAAAACCTGTCACAAACCAGCAAGCTTTACTTGCTGGAAATTACAGAAAACTCAAAAAATTTGTTAGACAAGGTTAGTACCAAAAAATCACTATATTACAGTAAAAAATCTGAGTGAACATATAACAGAAATATGAAGTTTAGAGGGTTGAAAACTGAGTTTCCAGCCACCTAAATGATGCTAAAACAGTAGATTTAAAGCCTTTAACTAATACATTAAGGATTGGGGCCTTAAAACCAAGGTTTTTATCACTATACAGTGATAAAAACTGAGCTTTAAAATCCTTGTAACAGAAAGTGCGAAAATGAAAACAGAAATATAAATGGCTGGAAATGACTGTTTTTTAAGGTGAAAACAATATATAAATAGCAGAATTTAAAGCCTATACTGATATACTAAGGGTTGGGGCTTTAAAACCAAGGTTTTTATCACTATACAGTGATAAAAACTGAGTTTTAAAACCCTTTTTTCCAAAAGTGCGAAAATGAAATCTGAGTTTTTAAACCAATGGAAAAGGCTCATTTGCTTTAGTTCCCTGCAAATAAACTTATAAGAGCTGCACAATGTAAACCAAGAGGTGAGCACAATAATAAATTCTACAAAATACTTTGTAAAATTTTACTAATCTACTCACAAATGTAGATAGAAATACTTCTATCTACACGTCTCTCCACAAAATACTTTGTGGAGAGCTATCTAAGTAAATACAAGTACAAATCAAATAAATAAACCACAGGTTACCTCACAAAGAAACATGGAATGTAGACACCAAGACTTCCTCCAAAGATTTACTTGATTAAATGGCCCAACTAGGGCAAGAACATTACAATAGCACAAGAGCTTGAGAGAATAGTGGAGAAATATTCCGGCAGCATAACAATAGCATGAGAGATCATGAGAAATGAGGGAGTGAGACACTCATTATATAGTTGAGGAAGACCCCAACCCCTTGAAGATCAATGGTTGAGATTAGATCTAGATCTACGTTAAATCTCCACCACTAGATCTAGGTTTTTGACTTTTTATTCCTCTCAATCAATCTCCACCTTTAGATTATTTTCAATCAATGGCTTAGAAGCTTGATCCATGTCTCATTTATCTCCACCCTTAGATCTAGGGTTTTGACTGAATGTCCACCCTTAGATCTTTTTGAGTTAAAAAATGTGGGCCCAACTAGGCGCCCCCCTCCAAGTTTAGCTGGACGTCCTCTATACTTGGCGCTTCTTCTAAGTTTGGGTTCTCTCCTTTATGTGTAGACGCCCTCCAAACTAGTTAGCGCCCTTCCTTTTGTAGTAGCGCCCCTCTTAAATGGGTGACGCCCCCTTTAAAGTAGCGCCGCCTCCAAATTATGGTGGCGCTCCTCTTAACTTGGCACCCTCCAAATGGTAGCTAGATACCTTTAAAATGAAGCGCCCTCTCCTCTATATTTAGCATGCGCCCCCTCTATAATATGGTAGCGCCTCCTTTATGGTGGCTTTTTTTTTTATGTGGACGCCCTCCATTATGTGGTAGCGCCCCACTAAAATTAGCTTCTTTTAACTTGGACGCCCCACTAAAGTTAGCTTTGACTTTAGCTCTTTTGCTCCAATAATAAGTATTTATCCTTTTGACTTGGATAAAAATACATTCACCTTAGATTAAAATTTTCAATTTAATTTTTAAATTTTTCCCATTTTGACTTAGGAAAAAATTAAAAATAGCTTGGAAATTTTTTATCTTGGCCATGGGGGGGTGGAAAAATTTGGAATAATTTTTTCCTATGCTCAACAACCCCCAAACAAAATTACCATGGCATTATTTGATTTTTTCCTTCAAAATCAAATAATATGCATTTTTGACTTAGGGAAATTAATTAATTCCCTAGGAAAAATAGACCCCTCCTGACCAAAATTGGTCTATCTCTTCAACCACTTATCAGAAAGACATGGGACTCGAAGCAGTGGTTTAGGGGGTTTCATAGCAATTTTACCTTGCATTCATAGTCCCTATTACAAAATGCCATGCTTGAGCAATTACATTATTACATCAAAACTCAGTTAATTGACCAATATGGGGTGAAATTAATTAACTGGAAAAAATTAATAAAAATACAACAACATAACGAAACTCCGCAAGACTCTATACAAATGTCTAGCATGGTCATGAATCACACTTTGAAGTCTTAGCCACCTCATGGACTTGACTGGTAGAACGCCTGTCACCACTTTGGAGGATTTTGAGTGAAAAACCAAACCGATTAAACTCGTTTATTCAACAAGATCAATTGGAAAGGGAAAAAACACTCGATGAGGGGACTTCCCTAACAACCAGTTCCATGGTGTGGCATCCATATCATATCACCCATACTAGCACATAAAATTACATTAATTTTCTCCACAGGGGAGCGGACATTTCGTTTTACAAAGGGGCAATTGCCCTGCAGAAGTGAAAAATCCTTAGATTTTTCCAAGGTACCATTTGTACAACTATGTACATCTTCATGTACATGGAGTTGCCACCTAGTCGAAATAGGTGGGCAACAGAGCTTTAACAAAACAAAATTTGATCACATTCAAAGTATTTAAAAGCAAAGGGTTAGAAGCAATGTTACCTCAACCATGAAATGTATACCACATGCAAAGAGCTCATAGACCTCCAAAGTCGAAATTCTTATTAACAATTCAAAGCAAATCCTGATACAATTTCTACAGAGAACTCTACCACAAAAGTTCCACACCGATAGAGCTAAAGAAACCTCTATTTATACAATGAGAGAAGACCCAAAACCCTAAAACCAAACTAAGAGTAACACCGGAGTAATTGAATGAGCTCGACATGATCATTTGGAGTTGAACTGAGATGCAACTGAGTGCTAGAGTAATGGGGGGGGTGAGGTGGCTCATCCTCCCTCGTAATGATCACCCAACCAATAGATAACCCACACTTCAATGAAAAACGGATTTGACCAAAGAGGGCAAATTTCTGACTGATAGTTCAATTGCTACACTCCGATACTTGATCTGAAACTGACCGATATTGATTGGAATCATCATAAATGCTCCGTGCCATGTCATTTTGCCTTTTATTTCGCTGAATTCGGATTAATTTGGAGAGATTTGGATTTTCTCCAAAATAATCATTTTTATTAATTAATCAATATTTTCCCCAAAACTGACTTTTTTTTGAGAAAATATGAGTTATGTGGCCGAATGATGATCTAAAAGTTGGTGCTAGCTGGCTGGCTGGTCATGAATGATTTTTGGCTTAAGGTTAGAGCCTTCAATCACTGAATTCAGGTTCCAGATGACCGACTTATTACAAATTGAATTTTTCCATTTAAATTATGGAAAAATTTAATTAAAAACTTAGGAAAAATTAAAAAATTAAATAATAAAAATTTTGACGTGTCCGGTAAATTTTTTTTGGAATTTTTTCTGAGGGTCGTAGTGACATAGGACATGACCATGCTCTATTCTAATAATGTCTAGTGGGTTTATACATACTCAGTTAGGCTCTAATTAGGCCTTGAGGCCCAAAACCGCTAACCTATGTGATTCCTGTGGATTCGAGTGGTTACTGACAATTAGGGAATCATCTAAAGACTGATGCCATCCATAGAAAATCTAGGGCATCATCATTAGGTCAAGAAGGGCCACCGGGGCCAAAGACCACCATCATGCATGCCATCTAAGCGTTATTTAATGATGCATGCATTCATTTAAGTCTCCATGCGCATGCATGCAAGTCAACTGCAAATTAGAAAATAAAGTGACCTAATTAGGTCAAAGGTTAGGGTTTTCGTAGTTGAAAGTTATAAAGGAAGATAAAGTGAAAGGAGACTTACTTTTGATGATTATTATTTTGGAACTCTTGAATAGCAGCACAGGAGTTGGGGTTGGAGACGGTGTCTTCAGCTAGCGGGGTTTCGGCAGTGAGATATCTGCCCTAGTCTCATTTAGGGTAAGCCATATAGGTTCACCATTTTGCTCTTCCATTCATTCATAGTTAGTCAGTGTACAGGAGAGATTATTGTAGGGGCACGTGTGCAGCCGTAAGGGAGTTTTCAGCCAGAAAGCCCTAATCATTTGCTGGGTCTTCAGATCTCAGTTTTACTTTGAAACCCAGGCACCATTCTCATCATCGGCATCTCACTCCAGTACACGGTGATTATCAGTTCTGATCGTGCTCATCCGGAGCAGTTATCAGCTATTTCGGGATCAGGGGGGCGTGAGCAGCTGCACCTTTGGAACAATTCGCTAGCCTGCGTAGAGATCTCAGAATTTCCGCATGTGCCAGGCATTCTCTTCGGCACGGAAAGGCTATCAGTGTTGCAAATCAGCAGCGTCATTAGACACCTCCTTCACTGAAAACGTCACCCTTAGCTAATTTGGGGTTCGTGCTGTTGGGGTATCACCGGAAGCAGAAGATATCAGTTCATCTCCGATTCAGCTCTTGATGCATGCATACTCTCTCAGGAGCAGTCCAGCTAGCTTATCAGTGGTAAGTGTTCATTCTATCCCACAAACCCTAACCGTAATTTTTGCTATAAAATAGGGAATTTTGCATAGCAGTTTGCATGCCCGGTTGTATCAGAATATTTGCTTAGAATTAGAAAATATCGGGATTTGGGATATTACAGTGGTATCAGAGCTATCTTCTTGGCCAGCTGTGGGCTTAAGAAATGAGATAGATGAATACAGAAGGAGACCCTTTTGTAACCTATAGGAGAACAAATAGTAGATACACAGGGGAATTTGAGGATATCAATTCAGACATGGAACAAACAGGTATACACTCGGATAAGGGAAAAGGAATGGGAGAAGAGGAGGATAGGATGGAGTTTCGCAACTTAGTATCTGCATTGCAAGACTTAGCCAAAGGGCAAAAAGATGTACTCAATGCAATCAACAGATTATCTACGAAACCAGAAATAGGTATCAACAGTACACCTCCCTCACCGATAGATCGGGGATCTACAAGCAGTAGTGGAAACGTTGCATACACTAATATACAGAATACACCCCACATATATAGCAGACCTTCCAACAGGCCTACCATGCCTCACTTCTTGGCAGATACAGTAGGTGGTCCAGTCATGCAGGTAGAACCTAGCGAGCCATTTGGGGCTTATTTGCGGGAATATAGAGACTTAGGGGATGAGTTTCATGCTGTCATGTTTTTTTCAGATTTCTGCAACATGAAGAGTAGGAACAGGCCCAGGAATTTCAACAAGGGATTCAATCACAACTATGAGTTGCAGAAGACCTTGGGCAGATTGACCATCCCGAATTTTGACGGGACTCGCGGAGGATCAACGAGGATATGGGTTCAAAAGTTGGATACCTATTTCCAACTCAATCCCATGATAGAGATAGATGGCATTAAATTGGCTACAGTCCACCTTGACGAAGAGGCTCACGAGTGGTGGTACCACGGATTGGTGACATTGGGTCACAACACCATACACTCCTATGGTGAGTTCACTTGGAAGCTCATAGAGAGGTTTGACAGGAAGGATCCAGAGATACATTTCAGGGAGTTGGCTCAACTCAAGCAGACAGGTAGTGCAGAAGCCTTCATCTCAGAATTTCAGAGGATAGCGGTCATGGTAACAGATGTATCAGAGAGCAGGTTGACTATGTTATTCACTGAGTCCCTAACAGAGCCACTACAGGGATGGGTGAAAGCCTACAAACCCCTCACTTTGTAAGATGCCATTAGCAGAGCCAAAGATCTTCAGGATTCAGTCCTCAAGAACAGGTTCCTGCTCAAAACCAATTTTCCTGTTAGGGACAAGGACAAGAAACATTTCTAGCAGGATGTTCCCAAGAAAACATGGTTAGACGAGGACACTAGGAAAGACTTGAGGAGGAAGAAACTATGTTTCACTTGTCAGGAACCATGGGTACCAGGACACAGGTGTGCAGAGAAGGCGAAGGCTCACTACATCGAAGTATATTCGGACAGTGATGAGGATGACTATGAGCAGGAAGCCATAGAAGAACTACGGGAAGCTGAGGAAGAATCACACCAGGGTGATACACTAGAGGGAGTCATTGCTACATTATCTAGAGTACCAAGATTTCATACTCTCACGGTCAGGGGAATAGTACAAGGTCACAGAGTAGGAGTATTGATTGATGGGGAAGCAATCCACAATTTCATTGACTCTGCTTGGGTAGCCAAGAGAGGTATTCAGAGCGAGAAGTTCGAAGGATTCACTGTAGCAGTAGCCGGGAACTCTAGCATGGAGTGCAACTACTGGATTCCAAAATTGAATGTCACCTTAGGTAACTATAAGAGGACAGATTCCTTCTATGTAGTAGATGTATTGGATACTCATGTAGTATTGGGTGTTCAGTGGCTTTATTCTATAGGGAAATACACTACAGACTACAGGGAAATGGAAATGGAATTCGAGGGCCAGACGACAAACGGGTAGTTTTGAGGGGCATGAACACTTATTCCCCAAAACTGGTATCGTCACAGAGAATGGAGGTAGTACTCCGACAGGATGATATAAAATGGGCTGCAGAATGTTTTGTCACCTTTAGAAAACTCCCAGAAACCAGCACACAACACCAAAGTGACATTCAAGCCTTGCTACAGAAACATGAAAAGGTTTTTCGGGACCTTCCATCAGGTAGATCGCCAGACCGAGGCTTTGAACACATCATTGAGCTAGAGGAGGGGACACAAGCAGTCATCACCACTCCTTACTGGCATCCCAAAAGATACAAGGATGAGATTGACAAAACAATCAAAGAATTACTGGAGCTTGGATATATTTGGCCTAGTTCTAGCCCCTTCGCATCCTCAGTAGTTTTGGTCAAGAAGAATGATGGTACACTACGAATGCGCATCGACTATCGAGTACTCAACAAAAAGACCATTAAGAACAAGTATCCCATCCCTAGAATTGACGAACTCATGGATGAACTTCGGGGAGTTAAATACTTCTCCAAGATTGATCTTCGCTCGGGGTACCATCAGATAAGGGAAGGGGACCAAGACATCTCCAAAACAGCTTATCGTTGTCACTATGGTCACTATGAGTTTTTGGTCATGCCCTTTGGACTTACCAATGCTCTAGCCACTTTTCAGTCATGCATGAACCATACCTTCAATGTTCAGGTACGTAAATTTTTGCTAGTATTCTTTGATGACATCCTGATTTACAGCGAAACATGGGAAGAGCATCTGAAACACCTGGACGAAGTACTGAGCATTCTAGAAGAACATTCGCTTTATGCGAAAATGTCCAAGTGTGAGTTTGGCATGAAGGAAATGTTGTACTTAGGACACATAATCAATGCAGAAGGAGTACAGGTTGACATGGAGAAAATCCGAGCTATCAGAGATTGGCCCGCGCCAAAAACAGTCACAGAATTGAGAGGTTTCTTGGGTCTGTGCACTTATTACCGACGGTACGTTAAGGGATTCTCCCAATTTGCAGCACCCCTCACAGATCTCACAAAGAAGGGAGCATTGACCTGGACAGACTTAGCACAGAAAACTTTCGAGGAGATGAAAGTTATTATGAGTTCCTGTCCAGTTTTAGCATTACTGGACTTCTCACAACCCTTTGTAGTAGAATGTGATGCCTAAGGGGAAGGGTTAGGAGCAGTATTGATGCAAAACCATCACCCTATTGCATTCGAGAGCCGTAAACTGAAGAACTACGAGTGCCACTACTCCATATATGACAAAGAGATGCTAGCCATCTTACATGCTTTCACAAAATTCAGACAGTACCCGGTGGGCAGTAAGTTCAAAATCAAAACCGATCATAACAGCCTCAAGTATTTCCTGGAGCAGAAGGAACTGAATGAGTGACCACATAAATGGGTCAGCAAAGTACAAGCCTATAATTTTGAGATCGAGTATGTAAAAGGTAAGAATAATGTAGTAGCTGATGCATTATCCAGGCGTCTTGCCTCATTATTTCTCAGGAGTATATTCACAAATTGAAGGGCACTTCTTTTAGTAGAATACTCCAAAAATAAATTCACTTGCGAATTATTGGATGGACAAATTCAGGATGACAGGTACAGTATTGTTGATGACATCATCTGTTACAAGAACATGATATACCTCGTCCCAGAATCCACGTTGAGGAAAAAAATCATTCAGGTAGCACATGACTCTCCATTATCAGGGCGTCAGGGTTTCTTGAAGACCTACAGGCAGATCCGAGAGAGGTTCTCATGGAAGGGCCTCAAGGGGAAAGTTATGCAGCATGTACGAGAATATAGCTTTTGTCAACAGAACAAGATTGAGAACATCCATCCAGCAAGGTTGCTTCAGCCATTACTGATTCCAGAACAGGAGTGGGAAAGCGTCTCCATGGACTTTATTACAGGATTGCCCAAGGTCCAAGGGCGAGATTGTTTATATGTAGTAGTTGACAGACTGATCAAGTTTGCACATTTCTTTTCGATATCATCAGATTACTCTGCAGCTCAAGTAGCTGAGTTATTCTTCAGGGAGGTCTTCAGGTTACACGGGTTACCTAAGACCATTGTCAGTGAACGGGATAGCAGATTCACAGGTGCCTTCTGGCAGGAACTGTTCAGATTAGTGGGGATTGAACTGGCTACCAGTACGAGTTATCATCCCCAGAGCGATGGACAAACTGAAATAGCCAACAAGTGGATTGAAGGATATATGAGGAACTACATAGCAGGGCAGCAGCAACCCTGGATCAAATGGCTACACTTGGGGGAGTATTGCTACAATACTGCCTATCACATGTCTATTATGATGACTCCTTTTAAGGCATTATATGGTTACGAGGCCTTGGACTATGCAGATTTGGCATTTGGAGACAGTAAGGCTCCTAAGGCTAAGGATTGGATACAGGACAGTCAAGACATTCTGAAAATCTTGAAGGAAAACTTACAGTCAGCCCAAAATCAGTAGAAGTTGTATGCAGACAAACACAGGATTGAGCGGAGCTTTGAGGTAGGGGATTTGGTATACTTAAGGCTCCAGCCTTACAGACAGTCTTCACTTAAGAAGAAAGGAGCAGAAAAATTAAAACCTCGCTTCTATGGACCCTACAGAATAATCAGGAAGGTGGGAGAGGTGGCATATGAACTAGAACTTCTGCAGGAAA
Source organism: Pseudotsuga menziesii (assembly GCA_001517045.1). Classification (NCBI taxonomy): domain Eukaryota; kingdom Viridiplantae; phylum Streptophyta; class Pinopsida; order Pinales; family Pinaceae; genus Pseudotsuga; species Pseudotsuga menziesii. Next base: position 295,252 of record LPNX010939526.1, read on the forward strand.
GTAAAATTGACAATGTGTTCCATATGTCCAACCTAAAAAGGAACCTTGGGCAACACATTGCTCCATCAATAGAATTACCTCCTTTAGATGATTGAAGGACTGCTGATACTGATTCCTGAATGGATCATACAGACTAGAGAAAGGAAGCTCAAGAACAGGGTAATTAGAGAATACTTGGTTCAGTGGAAAGAACTACCGCTAGAGGATGCCACATGGGAAGGTGAACAGGTATTGCAGCATCCCAGTTTCCAGTTGCTTGAGGACAAGCAATCTCAAGCGGGGAGGACTGTAATGTCCTCATCTGATTAGGCCTTGAGTCCCAAAACCGCTAACCTATGTGATTCCTGTGGGTTCAAGCGGTTACTGACAGTTAGGGAATCATCTAAAGACTGATGCCATCCATAGAAAATCTAGGGCATCATCATTAGGTCAAGAAGGGCCACCGGGGCCAAAGGCCACCATCATGCATGCCATCTAAGCATTATTTAATGATGCATGCATTCATTTAAGTCTCCATGAGCATGCATGCAAGTCAACTGCGAATTAGAAAATAAAGTGACCTAATTAGGTCAAAGATTAGGGTTTTCGCAGTTGAAAGTTATAAAAGGGAGATAAAGTGAAAGGAGACTTACTTTTGATGATTATTATTTTGGAGCTGTTGAATAGCAGCACAGCGTGCAGCACAATAGTTGGTGTTGGAGACGACGTCTTCAGCTAGTGGGGTTTCGGCAGTGAGATATTTGCCCTAGTCTCATTCAGGGTAAGCCATACAGGTTCACCATCTTGCTCTTCCATTCAGTCATAGTTATCCAGTATACAGTAGAGATTGTTGCAGGGGCACGTGTGCAGCCGTAAGGGGGTTTTCAGCTAGAAAGCCCTAATCATTCGCTGGGTATTCAGATCTCAGTTTTACTTCGAAACCAAGGCACCATTCTCATCATCGACATCTCACTCCAGTACCCGATGATTATCAGTTCCGATCGTGCTCATCCGGAGCAGTTATCAGCTATTTCGGGATCAGGGGGGTGTGAGCAGCTGCACCTTTAGAACAATTCGCTAGCCTGCCTAGAGATCTCAGAATTTCCGCATGTGCCAGGCATTCTCTTCGGTACGGAAAGGCTATCAGTTTTGCAAATTAGCAGCGTCATCGGACACCTCCTTCACTGAAAACGTCACCCTTAGCTGATTTGGGGTTCGTGCTACTGGGGTATCACCGGAAGCAGAAGATATCAGTTCATCTCCGATTCAGCTCTTGATGCATGCATACTCTCTCAGGAGCAGTCCAGCCAGCTTATTAGTGGTAAGTGTTCATTCTATCCCATAAACCCAAACCCTAATTTTTGCTATAAAATAGGAAATTTTACATGGCAGTTTGCATGCCCGGTTGTATCAGCATATTTGCTTAGAATTAGAAAATATCGGGATTTGGGATATTACACTTGTCACTAGGTTGGTGCCTAGCAACACTTATGGTTGGGAGACAGAGACTTGTTAATGGGTTGGTGCCCAACAACCTTTGTGGTTGGGAAATTTATGGGTTGTAGCCCAAACGAACACAATGAAAGTCTCACATAAAGTTATAGCCCTTGTGAGCCCTCATATGATTGTAGTCCTTGTGGACGTTATTAGGTGTTAACCCATGAGGTGGTAGCCCATGATGTGGCGAAGACTCACTAGTGGTGATAGTCCTAGTGAGCTGTTTGGGTTGTGTTGAAGCACGTTGAGTACAAGCATGTTCCCCAACGAATTGGGTTGAGTTGAAGCATGTTGACTTGGTGCATGTTCCCCAACGAATTGGGTTGAGCTGATGCACGTATGACTTCCCAATGTATTGAGAAGAGTTGTGGAGCTAGTGCATGTTATTTGATGAACTGGATTGAGTTGACGCACGAAGATTGATAGATACTTCTCGACGAACTGAGATTGTGTTGGAATCCCTTCCTTATGATATAGAGCTGTTTGAGATAGTTGTGATGTACTGTTGATATCCAAATGCGTTCTAGTTGATAATACAGGTGATGCCTCCCTGTCTAAGGAGTGTTGTTGTAGTAGCTATGTGAGGCATCACCAAACAAGTCAGCCCAGTAAATAAATAATTAAATTACTTTTTAATATTGCATAATGTCAAGTCAACGCCAGTTAAGCAGTTAAGTTGACACTAATTGAAAATTATGATTTTTCTAGCAAGATAGTGTATAAATAGAAGGGTGCCTCCCTCATTTGAAGACACTGCAACAAACAAGTTCGCTCTAGCTAAGGAAGTTCGTTACTGCATCTAGGAGACTATTCTTTTTGGGGTTCTCCACCTTGGAGAGGTTTCTTCTTATCTTTCTTGGGGTTTGTGCTACTACTACCTAGATGTACTTCTATCTCTTAATGATTTATCTCTATTGGAAGGTGCAAGCTCGGGGGAGACAGTGTCTTTGTCTATGGTTGGGAGATGATTGTTTACCATCGTGGTGAAATGAGCTCCACTCTTTGTTTTTCTGTGCTTTGTTATTATTTTAGTGATCTTGGTTATATAGCTATCAAAATCTAACATAATTAACAAGGAAAAAATAATATAGAGAAATGTATTGATGTCTAAGTCCTAGGAAAGCCACGTCTGTGACAAAAAGTCGTCATGCTACGTCAACTTATTACAATTTTCCCGAGGGGTGTGAACATGCAAAAGTTTTGGAAAGGGCCAAAATTGGCTTGCATGGACTTCTGAACTTATGATAGTGAACCGTTGACTTGTTCATTCTTCTATGTCTCAACTGAAAAGTTCCACTAAGTACAACTTAGCTGGTAACACATAGTAATTGTCCGTAAGAGAAATTGTACTTGTATATGGTTAATTTCCTCTTTTAATGCACTTTTTTCATTTCTAAAATAGACCCTACGAATTTATATGGAGAGAATCCCCTAAAACTATGCCTTCAATAATTGGATGAGTAAAAGTAATATGATGAGCTAGGCTAGTTTTAGGAAGGATAAGCTTTAAAAATAGTAATTCAATCTCCTCTACGCCAAGTACTGCTCAGGTAAGGTCACCTAAAAGGACCCTCTTCACGTTGCCAAATTGCAATCATACCCTGAAATTTCAAATTGCTTGAAATGGATTCAATTAGACACCAATGCTGCTAACCATATTAGGTACCTGTTTCCGCTCCTGACCGACGTGCATGTGTCAAAGCCCAAAATTAGGCACACCGATCCGATCACAACTGCAAAAAGAGCAACCACTGTCACCACGCTCCTCTCTTCCTCGCTTCAGGTGGGCTCTTCTCCAACTCAAGGGGGGTGTCCCTGGTGTTAAGATCGCTAAGGCAGGAAACGATTGCGGATAGGGTGATTAGAAGAGGTTGCCTTAGTGAAATGGTTGTAGCATAGAAGTATTGAATGGTTGACGGAAGGAGGGAAGGATCAAATCCCACTAATGGATCAGTGTCGGTATACCTAAAGAGAGAAATGGAGTCAAGAGAGAACCCACGAGGGCCTTGTGTCAGAGGAGAAGCTACTAGATCTTCTTCTTCCTAAACGCAGAAGATGCGCTATGCAGACAAAGGAGATGCTACAAATTCAAGCTTGATAAAGTGTAAGCATCGAACCTGTGCATGCACGCACACAAAGGGGAAAGGCTAGCAATTGGTAGGATTTCCATCTTTCAATAGGATGGGAGCATTTGTTTATGGTCCCCAGACGGAGACATAGAAAAGAAAAGTAGCTAACAACAAACGCTCAATAACATAAGTTAACACGCCACACATCACAACGGGTGCTCAACTGAACAACCATGCAAACCGAAAAAGATATATTTTCTATTAATCTATGGGGAAAAATCCTCCCAATTTTTCTATCCTTTACAAAGAAGACCACCTGCTTCTTTTATAGGCCCAAAAAAGGGCTTTCCTACCCTTTAAAGGTAACAACAATAATAATAATAGAAAATTGGAGAAAAAATGTGATCTTAGATCCACTTTTTTCTCCAATCGAATACCCTCAAAATGTTCTATTTGAAAGGACTCATACTTTTAATAGAAGTCAAAGCTCCAATTTATTAAAGGAATTACACCTTAAACTAACCCATAAACCAAAACAAAAAAGGTTTATTAACATGGACCCACACTTTGACTAACAGCCGCTGAAACAATAAACGACAATATTGAGAGCCGAATTTCTTTGAGGTGGAACAGCTGCCGCTAAACACATTGATACGTGGGTTGCTATTCATTCGCGGAAAGATAGCTGGAGCTAACCTCCAATTTACTTTAGCATTGTGGCGATATGACTATGAGACCATCGACCTACGGGTTGCCCCAAGCACCCAGAAATCACGAAGTTGAATCACTCGGCTGCAATTAATTGGCTGCTAGAGGAAACCGTGGTTTGATGTGATCTATGTTCGCTGAATCCGGGATAATACTCACGGTGGCTGCTGCCAATGGAGATGCAACGGACCACTGGATGTTCCGCGACTGCATAATCAGCATCCTCAACGATCATTTCTAGCTTGGCATTCCACGACATCCTTGGTGAAAAGCAATCTGGCTGAAATTTCGGAAACCATGCCAATCCTAACTCTTTGGCCCGCCAGCATTTCGATTTTAAAGAATGCCCAGAATGCCACAGTTGCGGTTCCAAGATTTGTTCTGTAGTCAACTGCCAGTATTGCATGGATTGCTCCGCCACTTTCTCTGCTACGTCAGGCCTTGGCGTTCTTAATAAAACTGAAGAAACCACTTCAAACTCGGCGTCCAAAAAAAATCTTTGGCAACAGGAATGTCCTCCACCACTTAACTAAACATTTAAACTATGCGCTTAACACTTCACAGTCCACGCCAATTCTGACTTTTCGGGCCTGCCCATAGTAGATGCCAAATTTTTTACTTTTAAACCACAAAGGAAACCCGAGCTCCCATTGATACGTGGATTTAGGAGTAACACCACTGACTGCTGTCAATCGACCACCAAATATGATAAAATGGTTGACGATTCCCTTCTTATTAAAATGCGTCTCTGCCCAAAGCACAGTCGGCTGATATAATCGCTATGGGTTCCAATCGTTGTCCCAAGATTCCATCTACAGTTGAGTTCAGCAGTAGCAACATCCACACCAGGAAGTCCAAGTGTCTGCCACTTTCTCCCAGAGTAGTGAAATGCTCTTGCTTTTCTGCCCCAGCAATTAATTTTGTATTTGATGCATACTCTGGTTTGATTCTACCCTCTTCACCAAGAGGCTTGTCCAGAGACACACTCACCTTTTCCTCCATCTTCTCTGATTGATCAACATCAACCGTTGTACTTTGGTTCTTAGCTGGCTGGGCATGTTCTTCACGTTCATGCCTACGTCGTTTTGCATTGCAAACGGCACATAGGCAGCCATCTTATGGTGATATTTGCCATGTCGACGTCGTGTCTTGGCTTTTACATTTAGATCCTTCTGTTGAACATCTTCCTCAAAGGACTGAGCAGAATCAACAACTTTAGGTCCAGACTCTTCATCAGTTCCAATTGACATGCCATCTGTCTTTTCAGCAATTGTTACAGTTTTCTCTTGTTGTTCAGGTTCAGACTTCGATTTCTTAATCTTTAGCTTCATCCCCTTGTTTCGCTTACTGGAATATTTATAGCAATTCTCCCAGATAAACTGAATATCCTTAAAAACATCCCGAGAATTCATGTACTTTTCACCTCTTTCCAATGCACTGCATACTGTGCTGAGGTCCATTGATGTGTTAATGACATCAAAATAATCTGGGATACCAAGAGCAACTGGATTTACTGGAGTGTTGAAGGGTTCTGCTGCATCCATTTTCATTATTTTCTTCACAACCAAGTAAACCAACCAACCATCAAAGCATCCTTCAATTCTTTTGCATCGTAATCAGACTGGTCAGTTTGACACTTTTCAACAGCATGAGATTGCCTTCTATGCCTTTGATGCAGTCCTTCTGATATTTCTACCATATTCTTTTCCTGATTTTCGGAGTTAATATGCAACTTCTCTATTTCATTTTGATGCGGACTGCTTGCCATCTCATTAGATTTGTTAGACCCACTTTTACCCTGCATAGCCCCTGCTGATTGTCTGAACCAGCTTCATGAAACCTCTTCCTGCCAAAGGTTTGAATCTTACCCCTACAAGTTGGGAGGTAACAGTACCCAAAAATCCAGTCTCCTTGCTAAAAATAGCCTATCCACAGAATCTAATGAAACTCTCACCATAGGAAAATTCTCCAATTGGGTCCTAAATTAGATTGGCAATCAGGCCACTCTTCAAAAACTGCTAAAAACAACAATGGTTAAAAATAGAAATTGTTAAAAATGACAACTTCCCAGAACTGCCTAAATACAAAGCCCGATGCATATCTCCACAAAGGGTGTCCAAAACTATGATAAGGTCATGCAAATGATGACATTGAAAACTCACCTTGTTTACAGCCCTGGGGGTCTTCAACCTCCCATAGTTACTCTGAATATTGCACTGAATTTGTAAGTATGGGGCACCTACTGCCATTGCATCACTTGTCCACTTGCACATGTGATGTGTCCTCTAAATGTATCTATATAAGAATAACCTCCCCGAACTCTATCCAACCATCTGTCTCTTAATAATAAAGACACACAGTTGTATGTCGAGTTTGAAAACAACTCAACGAACCATCGATGGTGCATTAATGGATTGGCTAACCAATCTGCCCCATAAACTTGGATTTATAAGGTCAAATCCAATGTTAATAGGACTGGTCAGACTGACTCAGAGTTAGACTTGTAGGGTTTGGATCAAACCGACTCATCTAGGATGGAGAGTCATGTAGACTTTGCGACTCATGAGTCTACTGTAGATTCCGATGACTATGACAAGGATCCAATCTATATATAATGCCATATTCTAACATATAGGTTAAGAATGCCCAATTTGAAATCTCTAATTAAAGTTTCCTTCTAGTGAATGGTCCCTTGAAACATATATTATATATTTTGTTGAGAAGGTCTCCAACATAGGCGTGCAATCTGGCACTCCTAGAGAATATGCTTGTGTCTTAATTTTTGTACATAGGGAACACTTATAATCACAAATCCACTCTTGGCATGTCTAGCATTGGTCGAAATCCCTTGGTAAAGTGCTAGCCTTGTGGAAATTCGGAGTTTGTAGGCAATTGGGAGAGACTAGAGATTACTCATGCAAGTCATCCAACAAAACTCAACATCGAAGGAAGACTATTGTGCGTTAGTATTAGAGGTAGGGGAGTCTTTTATGCAAAAGAAGATACGGGTTTTTAGTATTGTAGTAAAAAATGGGATTATCATAATTTCATCACCATCACCTTTGATAGGGCCTTGCAAAATATTATTCATCTTGGGAGAATCTTCAATTGGTATATGATTTTGCAATTCTCGAATAGAAAACAACATGGATTGAGGATGAACCAAAGTCCTCCAGTGCATCCAAGACTTGTGCTCAATATCCCAAAGGTCCTTCCATATAAAGATTCCCGTTCTTACCAAGCCTCCTTGCTTGAAACCTCAAAAGTTCTACAATACATTTGTCCTAAAGCTTCCATCCTCACATAGGGAAGGAAAGGAGATCCCAGTCCCACCTACTGCCCGGAAATTCCTAGGACATCCCTTTAGCAACATACTTCCATCCTTCTCATATGCTTCTTAGGACAACTAATCCCTGAATTTTAAAAAGGTGTAGAGATTCAGTAACAGCACAAAAGGAAAAATGTTCTTGTATTTTGAGAATGTGATTTGAAATGGATTGATACATTCTTATTGTTGCTTTCATTTCTTCCTTTTTTGGGTGTCATGACATATATATCAATTGAAATAAAAAGGGTATGTGAAAGGAAGTTTTGAATCATAATTGCCAGAAATCATCAAGATTCAAAATACTCGGAATTTTGTATACTCCTCTCCAAATTCTACCATACAAGGAAAGAATCTGATCCATTTTATTTGCATTTAGTCCTTAGTTTGTTAATTAGTATAATATATTACATGATAAGAGGATATTTTTTCTCTTCTTTTTATGGTTTGTTTATCAAAAATGGTTATGACATGACCCGCTTTGGTTGTTCCTTTGTATTGCATTTGTCCCTTCCTGTTGGAATGCATTCAACTTTAACACTTGTTGTTTGTTTAAGTAGAGTTTCATTGTCTTCCAATATTTTTATCTTTATTGGTTGACTTGTTTTTTTATTGTTTCTGCAGCATGGGAAACTCTTTGGCCTCAAGAGCGAAAGCGGCAACGGGTATTCTTTCTTTTTGGACTTGAACTGATTTTGCAGTTGAATATTGACGGGACAAGAATGTTCTTTGAGACATTTTTCCAACTTCCAGAGTGGTAAGTATTTGAACTTGAAATGGTTTTCCACTTATCATATGCTCAATTACATACATAATGTAAATTAGATATACATCTAACATGCTTATAATGAGGGATAAAGTCATTGTTAGGTTGAGATAATTAATTATTCATTGAATGATTCTGGATGTGTTGAAATTTCTTGTAATTCAAAATTCATTGCAATTCAGAAATTTCACCTTCAACCTTGAAGGTTTCTCAAATCTTGACCCTACAATTTTCAGCCTTAGGATTGTTCTATAATAAAGTACAAAATAGTGGCTAAAAGGGTGCAATATTTCACTTCCAAACAACCCCAAACTGACTAGCAATTCAAGGAGAAAAGATACCAAACAAAAGGATAAGTGTAATATACTTAAACCCAAAAATTCAGATAAAACATAGTAAAAGACAGTGGAGAATAGATAGAACTAGAAAAAAGATTTCTTGGATGAATGATATTCAAAATAGAGAGCTATGTTCACTTGGCTTTTGAAGGGGGAAACCTCCACAAGCAAAGCTCCAAATACAATAACAATTCTTGACAATACATTACATAGCATACTACTCTATATATAGTTTCAATGGACAAAACCCTAACTACTTGTGGTCCTGCTATTAATGAGGGTCAACCTCCTAGGGGTCTTTGTTCAATAAAAAAGGGCCCTTTTTCATCAAGTCACTACCCACTAACTATTTAATTGGGCTTATGACCTTATACATTGATAAAATAGGGGGTTAGGGTAGGACCCTAAGATGTCGTATTCCTTCAAATGCAACAGTGTCCTCAATGTCAGAGATGGGGAAACTGCTACAAAATTGTTGATGGTTCCCAAGTAGCATATTTTGGTAAGGTATTCTTCCACTGAATCAAATCTTACGGATAGTGCGGTGATTTAGCTAACACTCCTTGGTGTCCAAAATTGCTTCTGTTTGGAGCCAACTGGGGCCTTCTTCATCTGGTTTTGGAAATGTAGTTTGGACTCGACAATTTTGACCCATTACCTTCAAATAGGAGACACCAAATCCTAGGTCAATCTTGGAGTGTGTTGGGAGCACTAAAAATTGGGAGTGTGTTTGATATGGACTGTAAAACTTTGGTGCAAGCTTTTGATGGCCTTTAACTTTGGGAGAGGCTTGCTTATAAGGTTGGAGGCGAAGGAACACCTGGTCGCATTCTACAAATGAATGCTTTGAGCAGTGTTGGTTTGCTTGTTGCTTCATGTGATTTTGAGCAATTGCCAAGTTTTCTGTAAGTGTGCAAAAATTGACATCACTATTATGAAGAAGACTATCAATTGCGTGTACTTTAAAAGTACTTGGTAGATAAGATGCCACGGAGGTTGGTTGTTGGCCATATACTGCTTCATATGGTGCCATTTTTGTAGCTTCATGATAAGTGGTATTATAACACTATTTTTCCAAAGGTAACCACTAGGCCCACTCGTGTTGCTATTCGGAAGCAAAACATTGCAAATAGGTTTTAAGACAGTTGTTGACTGGTTCTATCTGGCCATTTTTTGGGGGATGATAAGAAGTGCTCATTTGCAACCGGTTGCCCTATATTTAAATAGTTCTTGCCAAAATTTGCTGGTGAATGTGGGGTCACAATCTGACACAATGGAGGTAGGCATGCCATGATGTTTGAAAATTTGGTCCAAAAAAATTTGGGCAACCATTGTTGGTGTAAATGGGTGATGGTGAGCACAAAAATGAGCATAGTTGGAAAGTCGATCAACTACCACCATGATCATTGATTTGTGAATTGCTTTCGAAAGACCAATAATAAAATCCACAGAAATTTTGGTCCAAATAGTGGTTGGTATTGGCAATGGTTGCAACCCTAGGAGTCTTCACTGTCTCACCCTTATTCCTTTGGAAAGTTTCACATTCCGCTAAAAAAGTAGGGATATCCTTTTTCATGCCATCCCAGAAGGAGTGCTTAACGTGTGCATAAGTTCTTTGAAAGCCGAGTGACCAACAAGAGGAGATGGAAAGGAAACTATTGTCTATTTTAAAGCAGAGTTAGGCACTAGAAAAGGAAACCTTTATACCGTAATGTATCTTATTGCCAAGTGAAACCCCCCAAGTGTATACGATCCTCCTAGAGTCACTTGATGAGTTGAGATGCAATAACATTAGTTATCCATTCTTGTCTTGCTTCCTCTAATCATTCAAGTATTGGAGAGGATAAGGAAAAGAGGTCTCCATCTTCCTCATGTTCCCTTGACAATGCATCTTCCACAACATTGTCTTTTCCCTTTATGTAGATGATCTTGTAATCATATCCAAGCTTCTTGGGAACCCATTTATGCTTCTCTAGGGATGACAACCTCTATTCCAAAAAATACTTTAGTTTTTGGATATCCGTCTTTATTTGGAAGCATCGCCCTATGAGGTACGATCACCATGTGTCAACAAAATGTAGGATGGCCATCAGTTCTTTCTCATGGGTAAGCTTTCCCAAATTCCTTTCACGCAACTGCTTACTGGTGAATGCTAAGGGTCTTTTTTGTTGCATTAAGCCTGCACCTCAACCATCTCTGAAAGCATCACATTCCAATACAAAGGTTTTAGTAAAATCAAGCATGGCCAAGATTGGCGTGGTGCACATGTATTGCTTTAAAACTGAGAAGGCTTGTTCGGTTGCTTCATTCCATGCAAAGACAATTTGTTTTAATAGGAATGTCAATGGGGCTTATTGCCACCTGATTCGCACCTTGGGTTACGTGAAAAAATTCTTTAAGTCACTCGGTGCGACCTTGGGGGCAAGTCAGAGTCAAGCGCTTTCACTTAATCTTGAATCCTCCGTCTTAGGATCTCCCTTAGTGAAGCCAAGGGGGGTGGTCCCTATAAAAATAATCTAAGGCTGTTAATCTATGAAAGGAAAAACAACTATTCTAGGAGTAAAGATGAAATAACTTAAATTTATTCAATATATTACTGCAATATGAAATTTAAATACATAGCTTCAAAATACAACACTATTCATGACATCGGTAGAGATTGATTTAAACATGAAAACATTAAAGACCAGTGGCAATGAAAATAGTGCTCATGTAGAAGGGTTGTTGTTGTGGTGTCAAAGAAATATTGCAGTTGTATCAATTGGTAAATTTTAAGATTATTAAATGAGTAGATTACGGAGTGGGTTAATTGTTGATCAATTTTATTAATGTGGTAATGGTCTAGATTATTAGGCGAGATGAAATTCCAAATATACCCAAAGGGTACGAGGAATATGTCCGGATTTGGTTAAAAGTGGTTCTCACAGTGACATTTGGGCTAGATGGAGTCGTGGGGTTGTGTTCAATACTACACTAACAAGGATGTAGTGTAACAGGGCCCCATGATCACTTTCTAGTTGTTCCTGCTTAACTTGAATACTTTGCCAACTTCTTTACAATATCGAAAAAGCGTTAGATTTTTGCTTGGGGATTAAATGTAAGATGAGACTAATTACTAGTTGTTATCCATTAAGTTGCACTTAGGGGATTTTTCAATTGAGCCACTAAGGATCGAAACAAATCAATTGTTCCTACTCAGTGCTCAGAAGTTCCATGGTTTTATCAGGGCCAGTTGTGGACCCTTTTCTCGCATGTTCACACCCCCTCGGGGGAATTGTAATAAATGATATAGCATGATGGTTTCTTCTGTAAAAGGCTTGGCCTTCTTGGGACTTGGTCATCAAAGTCATCATCCTTGAGTTTTTTTCGCTCTTTAGTTATATGACGCTTTTTTAAGTGACATATAATTTCAAGTTTTTTCACTCAAAATCCTCCAAAGCCGGGATGGTGAAGTTGGTGATTATGCCTTGGCAGGGTTATTAAATCCTAGGGTCTATGTATTATACCATGCTAGTCATATTCCCAAATTTTCATGGACATGCACTAAGTCTTTCATAGGATTTTTTCATATTTAGATTTTTAATAAAATCATCAATAAGGTGTATTTTAGTTGTAAAATTTCAAAAGGTCATAAAATTGGGCCTAGGGAGCCAATTTGGTCATGGGGATGCTCGTTTTTGGACCCAGAGCCCCCACTTAACCCCTAAACCTACTTTCCTAAGTTTTAAGTGATTATTTATCACTTAAGTGAAATTTTCTCCGAAAAAGGCAAAAAGTGAATAAAAATTTAGAAAAATGGAAAATATGGAGAAAAAACACATCCCTAAATCAGTGGAAACTTGTCCCAGACATGTTTCGAGATAATTAAGTATGATGTTGGGGGTAATTCGAGAGCAAATCTAGATCAAATCTAGATCAAATCGACTTGATTCCAGTCAAATCAATGAGGGGGAGAATTTCTCCTTAGAGAGGCACATTTATCCATGAAAAATCTCACCTCTCGTTGTATACATGTCACAGAAAGAGGGGGGGAGTGACCTAACTTGTGAGAGGTGGCGCCTACCACCTCTATTCACTCTAGTTTGCCCCCAATCATCTCAAAAAGCTCTAACACTTGGAAAATTTGCCCCCTTGGGGTTTTCTCTCATTTTAACTATTTAAGCGAGGCTTTCTTCCTCATTTGAAGGATGGAAGGAACCTCTGTTCATGTAACTTGTAATTGATTATCATTTTATGAATAAAGTTGAGACTTTGCAGGTCAAATTGATGGTGCAAGAACTCTCATTGTTGTGAATGTTTGATTAATAAACTGAGGTGATATCTACTTTGTTCTTTTTTCTTTTATGCAAGTATTGATTATCTAGCTAAGAATATTATATGCTAATCCATAGAATAAACATTTGAAGGTTCATTTTGTTTATTTATGAGTAGTCATCTAAGATCTAAGAGTTGCATGCTGTAGTTGGTTATGCTTATGCGCTTTTGATTTTATTTAATCTACCATACTAGATCTAATCACTTGTTTGAAGGGTTCTTTAGCTGTGCAGATCACTGAGCGTGGAGTAAGATTGGAGCTCGGTTGCATCTTGTCTTCTTCATCACATATCTTGGACCTAATGTTTCTTTTTTTTTCAAGGATCCTTCTCCTCGATCTTGTTCAAGCTTGGGCTTGAGTTCCTTCTCTTTCCTTCTTCAAAACTACAAATCTCTTTCTTTTCCGGTTACTTTCATTTAACAAGTAAATTGTATGCGAAAGTTAATCGTTTTTATTTACTTGTTTGATTAGATGTAAAAAGTTTTTTTGTTTCATAATCATAAGCTTAGATCTAGTTTCTCTTTCCTAGTACTCAAAGTAACAAAATATTTCTATCTATCGGCAAGTACTAGGTTGTATTTCCTTATTGTATTTTATTGACTAACCCACTAATTTACAAATACATAGCTTGCTGGTTTTTTTCTTTTTTGTGACAGATTAAGCGGAAGTGTTGGCGAAATTTTGAGGTTTCAGGTTCCTCAAATCACCTCTAGTTCTCCCTTCTTCATTCCCATTCTCTGGCAAGCTTTGTAAGTCTTTTTGATCACTTTCCAAGATAAAAAGGGGACCCCATTCATAAAAAAGTATATTGTAATAAAATTAATAAAAAGCAAGTGGGCTACACAACGCCCACACTCGATCCCCCTTGGGGTGTCTTGCAGTGTCTTTTTATGGTTTGTCTTTTTCTAACGTTTTATTTTTGCAACACATGCACACAATCCGCCTTCATGGGCTGCATTATTTGCTTAGTTAGTTTTAGTTTTATTTCTTTCGTTTTGGACAAAGCAATGAACACTAACCCGACATTGATCCACTGAATTACTTGTTATCACACAAAGTGTAGCTACTCACTTGAGATACCCTATTCGAGACGGTAGAGGTGAGGTAGCTAACCGGTGACACCGTAAGGGCCTCGTTCACTACGGGTAAAGGGTAGTTGTCACATCGGACGGGCTCTTGTCGATTTGGATCAAACCATAGAATGATCAAGGGGGAGACCCTACTAGGCTAAGAGGGCTAGCGCACCTACCCAAGACACTCCTAGGGTTTGGCAATGGATAAAAGAGAAGAGATAATGAGTGGATAAAACTAGATCTATGGAATAAGTGTGGTATAAAGGTTAGGGCCAAGTTGGGGAGGCTTGGTACAGATAGGAAATAACCCAACTTGATTGAGATTGTACCACAAATAGTTTAAGGAAGTAGATCTAGTGAGATCTAGCCAAATAAAAGAAAACCCTAAAGGGACCCACCTAGGGTTTTTGCATAGATGGACAAAGTGGACCCAAAAGAGTTAAACTTCTCTCAGATAGCAGGTCAACCCCATGAGGTTCCTGTAAAGGCCATAGATAAGCTTGTCACTTTCATAGGCACTGATGCCTCTACCTCTGCTTAGCAACATCTCAGATACTTTTCCAGACACTGTGGTGCCTATGTCAAGGGTGCTGACAAACAAGATGTATACATGACTCTGATTGCTTTATCTTTGGATGGTAAAGCTGGAAACTGGAATGACAACTTGCCAAACAATTCATTCGCTACCATGGCAGCAGTCAAGACTACCTTCCTCGACAAATTTGGTAGTAAATAAGAACCTAGACATCTAGTGGCATCCTTAACTAGTATGAAGAAATCTGATACCAAAACCATGGATGAATTCAACGATAGGTTCACAGAGTTATCAAATTCCATCCCTCCTACTTATGCTCCTCCTGCAGCTTCCACTTTGGATTATTACATAGAAGCATTAAGTGGCAAAATCCAGTATTAGATAAGAGACAAGGACCCCACCACATTGCTTGAAGCTCAAGGTTTGGCTATCAAAATTGACCAAAACACGCAGTTTTCAGGAGAATCAAACATCCAGGGTTAGTCTAGATCATCCATGCCTCTGAAAACTGTGGAAGCTAAAGAGAAAGAGCCATCCAACACTTCTTATGAAATGGCTGAAAATATTGAAGAAATGGAAAGAAAGCACATAGCACAATTAAAAGAAGTTCAGAACCAGGTTATCACTGTTGAAAGGACACAACCCCCACCACCTCCTAGAACATTTCCTGCAAAACCAACATGGCAAAGAAGAAATCCCAACCATGAACAGAGGCCTCCTCATCAGCTAGAGGCTGCTAATGTGGTTGAACCTTACAAACCATTTTGTAGGGCATCTAGAGATTTCCATGAGGAATCTGGTTGTCATTATGCATGTTATGTTCAGGAACATGGTTATCTTGAGGGTTGTGGTCCCAACACATCTGCAAGTGAGCCTGAGTATATAAACTATGTAGGTGACATGCATAGTATTTTCAGAGAAAGTTGGAGAGAGGCAAAACAATATTCAAGAGAGCCTGATTACATTAAAGTTGGGTAGCTCCATCCCGTCCCCATAGAAACCTGAAGCCAAGCGAGAGAGTACAGTCAAGAGCATGATACACGTGATGAAGAGTCCCTTACACCTGACATGGATGATGACTATGAGACTTTAATTGAAAATCCAATCTTAGAAGTTTTGTGTGATGAGAATCCTCCATGCTCTCCACCTGATGACAAATATTTGGAAAGTTGGGTCCCCTGTGATATCTTTGAAACCCAACTTTTTGAAGAAGATTGTTTTGAGAAGAATGAGGAGTGTAGCCAGGGACTTGATACCAGTGATGAGGCTTCTCTCATATCCGACATAGATGGCTATGATGAATATTGGACTTTTATTGAAAATCCAACGTATGATACTTTTGAAAATATTTTTGAGAATCCCATCTATAATGTGTCCAGCGAGGGGAGTTTTTATTCTGAAACTTATGAAAGTTGTAAAGAAGAGTAGTCGGAGTTTTCCTATGATCAGTCAGAGTTGTATTTGAGTATATGTAATGAGGACTTGGAGAAGCAGTGTAGTGAAGAATTAGATGGGGCAGAACTAGCTAAAGTTTTTTGTCGACCATCTTCTTCACACATAGATGTTCCTTATGATTTGGAGCAGTTTTGGGCTTACACAGAGAGTTAACAATGGATAAGCCATTTTGATGAGTATGTTGATCTGCCCCATCATACAGATTTTTACATCAGTCCTATCCAATCTTGGATGGAAGAATCCTGCAGGAGCACCTACCAGTCTAGGAAGAAGTTCAAAGACGTTATTCATGCCTATGATTCCCCATCCATCCTGCCCATTCTGGATCATCACACAGGTTTGCATTTTCTGGAAATTGTGTCCTTACTTTGGCTGGTAACCAAAGACAAGGCAAAACTTTTTTACATTAATAAAATGCTTAGGTGGCTACACTAGATTTATGATTACACCTAACCTTTTTTTATATCATGCTTAGAGTAGGAAAATAAGCTCCTCAAAGTGAGCATTTTCTTTCTGTACTTAGAAATAAATAAATTTTAGCTAAGTTTTCTCATTCCCTTGAATAAAGCAACTTTTGGATCATTGCCTCTTTTTCATAAAGCTTGTGCTACTGAGGTTTTCTTGTCAAGTTGAGATGCTTTTACAGGTTATGGAAACCAGAGATTCCGGTGTTCTCGTATGCTCTCCTTGCATAAGAAACTAGATCGAGCACACGTCCCGCAGTTGGAGCTAGATGTTATCCGCTAAGTTTGCACTTAGTGGATTTTTCGGTGAGCTGCCAGAGTATTGAACAAGTACACTTGTTCAAGATCATAATTCAGAAGTTCAGTGTGCTCCAGAGTTAGCCATTTTTTGGCTAAACTTTTTATTTTTTGTAAAATACATGTTCATACCCCCTTGGGGAAATTGTAAAAAATGCCCTAGCATTTAAATTTTTATAAAAGGCTCTGCTTCCCGGACTTAGGCATCAAGCCGACTAGCCCAAAGTGTTTTTTCCCTTGCTTATTATTGGTTGTTGAACAAACGA
This sequence comes from Pseudotsuga menziesii, assembly GCA_001517045.1. NCBI lineage: Eukaryota > Viridiplantae > Streptophyta > Pinopsida > Pinales > Pinaceae > Pseudotsuga > Pseudotsuga menziesii. The sequence goes on from LPNX010939526.1 coordinate 312,339, forward strand.
CTAATAATTTCTGAGTTTTTCACTCGCACCTCCAAAGCTGGGGTAGTTTTCTTGGTGTTTCAGCCTTAGGAGGTTATTAGAGCTTTCATGTCAGTGTTTTTCATCATGCTAGGCATTCCGATTGAGTCGTATGAGCATGTGCTAGGTCCCCCTAGAGTTTCGTTTGATTCCGAGAAAAAATATTTTTCTCCGTTTTTTTAAGCCATTGTTTAATGGTTTAAATGTGAATTTCCAAAATGTAAAAAATATGTGATCCAGAGTCCATTTTTGGCATGGTTGGGCTCATTTTCAAGCCCGGAGCAGCATCATTACCCCAAGGGCCACTTTCACTAGGTTTCATCCGGCTGAAGCATCCTGTAAGGCAGTATTTGGCTAAAAGAGCTTCAGAGTAGCATTTAAATGCTAAGTTTGGACAAATTGCACTAAGTCCAAAAAATTAAAAAGTCAAAATTAAAGTCAAAAAACTAATATTTTATGGTGGAGATGACTTGGCATGGGTCCCCTATTGACTTACGACCCTATTCGAGTTGCATGGCATGCGTAAACTTTGGATTAAATGGGTTTCGAATTAATTCAAGGAGAAGCTCACGTGAAGGAGAGCCCACGCTTATGTGGAAGTGTGATGTTCGGAGTTCACGCTAGCTTGGAGTGAGTGGGTATGTGTGGTGCCCTACCCGTTTAAATAAATTATAAAGTAAACCATGGAATAATATCACATCCATGCGAATTGCTTGCCTGCGAATTAATGCAAAGAAGATGACGTGAGGTTTGGAGCTCGTGCTGGATGGTATGGTGGGCATCTTCCTTAATTTATGGCCACCACAAATCACGATTTGATGAGATGTCACTTAATTAATGGGTTGGTATAGTAGCATTGATGGCAAATGTAGGCACCTTAGCCACCTCATGGGCTTGGCTCCTAGTTATTGCAAGTTCCATTCATTACCTTGTCATTGATTGCTCACACATTCTCTATTGATCTCACGTCTTCATGCATGTGGAGGTTGGATATTCGTGGGTGATATCTCCAAGGTTGAAGTGGGGGGCGCCTTGCCAAGGTGGAGGCCACCTCCCCATTCATGCCTACTAGACTTGAATTTTAAACTCAAGTCATTGCTCTGAGTTCATGAAATCAAAGGAATTCGCCTCAAGTTTAGCTCCTTGGATGCTGAGTCTATTTTAGGTCTTAGGCTGCTAGTTTTTTTGTATAAAGAGAGGCTCTTCGAGCTCTCTATGGATGGATCTTTTGTGGTAGAGTTACTCTGAGAAAATTGTATCAACTTTTGCTTTGGAATTGTTAATAAAGATATTCAACTTTGGAGGTCTATGGGCTTTTGATTGTGGTGAATTCTTCATGGTTGAGGTGATATTGTCTCTAACTCCTCTCTTTCAATACTTGTATGTGTTTAATTAATTTGCCAGCTCAAGAAGGCAATTGTTGGCACGGTAGAATATCCATTTGTTGTCTTAATTTGGTTATTTATGCAAAGTAGATTAATATCTTGATGGACATGAGTAGTCAGTAATACGAAATGTTGATCTGGATTTGATTTTCCTAGCATACTAGCATATGATTTTTTGATCTCACTTCTTGTATTGAGGGTTTGTGTGTTACTAGGCTTCACCAATTGTAGAAGGGTGCGAGCTCAGTTGCTTCTATCCCAAGCTTCAAACAACCATTTTTGAGTTTAACATTTTGTCACTACAGGATCTACAGGGCTCGTTATCTTTTGCTACAAAAAAGAAAGTTGGGAGCAACTCTCTCTCTTGTGTTCCATTCACAAGATAAAAACATTGTTTCGGTTACTAGTTACTACAAGAAGCCCTAAACTCCATTTATCTACCCCTTGGCTTCTTCTTTCTTGCCTTGTTTGGCTTGTCCTCCTCTTCTCTTTTCGTTGCTGTCTTTTTGTCCTCTCTCTCTCTTTTTTGTAGCCCTCTTTCGCTGCCCTCTTTTTGTCCTCTCTCTCTCTCTTTTGCAGCCTTCTGTACTGCTGTTCGCTTTCCCCTTTTTCCTCTTTTCCTCACTTTTTTTCAGCCCTCTTTTTGCTTCCTTTTTGCCCCATGTACCCTCTTCCTCTTTCCCACTTTGCGTGTAAAGTTTTGCATCTAGTTTTACTTCAAAAAGACTAGAAAATTTTGCATTTTAAAAGGGATATTTTGAACTTAGAATAATTTCATTTTTGTTCGTCTCTAGATTTACTTTGATTTTATTAACGAATAATGGGTGCTTGAGTCATTGTTCGTTTTGAGCAGATACTGAAGAATATGTCAACCAAAGACAAGTCTGAAGACTTGGAAATATTGAAGAAAAAGTTCCCAACAAGAAGACAAACCACATCTTTTTTTTGTTGTAAAAGCCATGAAGGCTCCTTCCATTTTAACTTTTCAAGTTCTTTCAAAGGTTGAAAATCCAAAAGATTGTAACAGTTTAATAAAAGTTTCGTGAGTGGAGTCTTTAATCCCCCACAACTAGCTTCCCCTTTTGGGGAAGTCATGTAGTGGCCTTTTTTTGAGTGGTTTGGTAGCTTAGATTTACTTCATTAGATTGGTTTCATTTATGCGTAGAATAATGATTGCTATTTTAGTTCATTATTAGCTTTTTTATCATTATTTTACAATTTTTAGAGCTATCACATGGTTTCATATTTACAATCTGATTGTCTCTTAAAATAAACCAAAGTCTCTTGAACTTGCCATAACCCAAGTCAAGAGCACTCTCCGTCAGAGAGCATAGTTAGATTTGTATTTTTCTTGCATTAGGCATATAGAATAGTTAAAGTATCTTGAACTTTTGTCATAAGACAAAGTCAAGAGCACTCTTTGTCGGAGAGTTTAACTGTGTGCTCTAAACTTAAAATTTGCAACTCACACCCCCCATTCTAAAATTTACTTTGTTGCTTTCCGCCACCAAGTATGCTCTGCTGACCCTAAAAAGTTGGATTTGTACTCAGAACAGTGGTTGGATTTGATTAATCGGACAAGTGAAAACATTAATAAAACTTTCACCCCATAACCAATGAACCGTCGTTGTCGATAAATACTGAGGTAGTGGGCAAATTCTTGCTAGTGACGCCGGAACAAACCGTTGTGTCAGAGTTCAATCAGGCTGGTTAAGTTCCTTGGACACCTAGCATGGAATACTGGACGGTTGGACATGTCATTGAGAGGAGCCACTGAAGGTATATCTTTCGGTTGATACCTTGTGTTCTTAGCCATAATAATCAAGATCACTAAAACTTTATAAAATTTACAAAGAACACTTGCAAAATGATCTCACAAACATACTAAACGCTTATATCTTTGCATCCCAAGCACTGCAATCTTGACTCTGTTACCCATTGGATAAGGCATTGGGCTTGTGCTCATTTCATTTATATATCTGAAGTGCATATTTTATTTCATTATGGATGCCTTTGCTTAAATCAATTAGTTGTGTTGTCCTTAAATTATCGCAAGTATACCTTTGTGCTATTTAAATTTTAAATCTGTGCTCTGTTCATCATAATAAACTCCTAAACAACACCCATCTGCATCATCATACACCAAAAACACTTAAAATACATTGAGCCATAGGAACTCTTTGTTAGGGACTACCCCCCTTGGCTTCGTTAGGAGTTAGCCTAAACGGAGGAGCTAGGAGTAGGTGACAGTACCTAGCTCTGTGCTTGCCCCCAAGGCCACACCTCTCCCACTTTCTCAAGTGAGGAGACAACTTTCAGAAGATTTCTGCTGCTCGTGTGCATTTGGTGGACAACATGTTTTGGCACCGTTGTCGGGGACAAATATTTTTGTTCCTCGAAGACCTTTGTTTCTTTTTATTTTTTACCTTTTTTCCCTCTTTGGTAGATTTTTAGTCCAATCAACTCTCTGAAATTAGACTTGAATCCACCTGGCGACTCCATTGTCAGTAAACACCTCAAGGTATTCAACTAGAAAAAACTATGAAGGTTTTCTTAATTTCATCCCCGAGCTTGAAAAGGTTTACAGGAGGAGATTGAACAAACTTGCTTCTTGTAGGATCCTTGAAGAACTTGGATCTGAGTCTGTCTCGGACATCCATGTTTTGTTTCAAGAAAATTTTGAAAACTCTGAAAATAATAACTGTTTCCTTACCACGATGAACGAGTACTTTACTCTATTAAACTTCTCTCAGATAACAGGTTAACACCATGAGGTTCCTGAAAAGGCCATAGATAAGCTCGTCACTTTCATAGGCATTGATGCCTCTACCTTTGCTGAGCAACATCTCAAATATTTTTCCAGACACTGTGGTGCCTATGTCAAGGGTGCTGACAAACAAGAAGATGTATACATGACTCTGTTTGCTTTATCTTTGGATGGTAAAGCTGGAAACTGGTTTGACAACCTACCAAACAATTCATTCGCTACCATGGCAGTTGTCAAGACTGCCTTCCTCGACAAATTTGGCAGCAAATAAGAACCTAGACATCTAGTGGCATCCTTAACCAGTATGAAGAAATCTGATACCGAAACCATGGATGAATTCAACGATAGGTTCACAGAGTTATCGAATTCCATCCCTGCTACTTATGCTCCTCCTGCAGCTTCCACTTTGGATTATTACATAGAAGCATTAAGTGGCAAAATCCGGTATCTGATAAGAGACAAGGAGCCCACTACATTACTTGAAGCTCAAGGTTTGGCTATCAAAATTGACAAAAAATGCAGTCTTCAGGAGAATCAAACATCCAGGGTTACTCTAGATCGTCCATGCCTCGGAAAACTGTGGAACCTAAAGAGAAAGAGCCATCCAACACTGCTTATGAAAAGAAATTCATTGAAATGGCTGAAAAGATTGAAGAGATGGAAAGAAAGCACGTAGCACAATTAAAAGAAGTTCAGAACCGGGTTATCACCGTTGAAAGGACACAACCCCCACCACCTCCTAGAACATTTCTTGCAAAACCAACATGGCAAAGAAGAAATCCCAACCATGAACAGAGGCCTCCTCATCAGCTAGAGGCTGCTAATGTGGTTGAACCTTACAAGCCATTTTGTAGGGCATGCAGAGGTTTCCATGAGGAATCTAGTTTTCATTATGCATGTTATGTTCAGGAACATGGTTATTTTGAGGGTTGTGGTCCCAGCACATTTGCAAGCGAGCCTGAATATATAAACTATGTAGATGACATGCATAATATTTTCAGAGAAAGTTGGAGAGAGGCAAAACAATATTCAAGAGAGCCTAATTACATAAACACGGTTGGGCAGCTCCATCCTGTCACCACAGAAACTTGGAGCCAAGCGAGAGAGTACAGTCAAGAGCATGATACACGTGATGAAGAGTCCCTTACACCTGACATGGATGATGACTTTGAGACTTTAATTGAAAATCCAATCTTAGAAGTTTTGTGTGATGAAGAATCCTCTATGCTCTCCACCTGATGACAAATATTTGGAAAGTTGGGTCCCCTGTGATATCTTTGAAACCCAGCTTTTTGAAGAAGATTGTTTTGAGAAGAATGAGGAGTGTAGCCAGGGACTTGATACCAATGATGAGGCTTCTCTCATATTCGACATAGATGGCTATGATGACTATTGGACTTTTATTGAAAATCCAACCTATGATACTTTTGAAAATATTTTTGAGAATCCCATCTATGATGTGTCCAGCGAGGGGAGTTTTTATTCTGAAACTTATGAAAGTTGTAAAGAAGAGCAGTTGAAGTTTTCCTATGATCAGTCAAAGTTGTATTTGAGGATCTGTAACGAGGACTTGGAGAAGCAACGTAGTGAGGAATCAGATGGGGCGGAACTAGCTGAAGTTTTTCCTTGGCCATCTTCTTCACACATAGATGTTCCTTATGATTTGGAGCAGTTTTGGGCTTACACAGAGTTATCAATGGATAAGCCATTTTGATGAGTATGATGATCTGCCTCATCATACAAATTTTTACATTAGTCCTATCCAATCTTGGATGGAAAACCTTGCAGGAGCACCTACCAGTCTGGGAAGAAGTTTGATGACATTATTCATGCCTATGATTCCCCATCCATCCCGCCCATTCTGGATCATCACACAGGTTTGCATTTTCTGGGAATTGTGTCCTTACTTTGGCTAGTAACCAAAGACAAGGCAAAACGTTTTTTACATTAATAAAATGCTTAGGTGGCTACACTGGATTTATGATTACACCTAACCTTTTTTTATATCATGCTTAGAGTAGGAAAATAGGCTCCTCAAAGTGAGCATTTTCTTGCTGTACTTAGAAATAAATAAATTTTTAGTTAAGTTTTGTCATTCCCTTGAATAAAGCAACTTTTGGATCATTGGCTCTTTTTCATAAAGCTTGTGCTACTGAGGTTTTCTTGTCAAGTTGAGATGTTTTTATAAGGTATGGAAACTAGAGATTCTGGTGTTCTCGTATGCTCTCCTTGCATAAGAGACTAGATTGAGCACACATCCCGCAGTTGGAGCCAAATGTTATCCGCTGATTTTGCACTTAGTGGATTTTTCGGTGAGTCGCTAGAGTATTGAACAAGTACACTTGTTCAAGATCAGAATTCAAAAGTTTAGTGTGCTCCAAAGTTAGCTAGTTTTTGGCTAAAATTTTTATTTTTTGTAAAATACATGTTCATACCGCCTTGGGGAAATTGTAAAAAGTGCCCTAGCATTTAATTTTTATAAAAGGCTCGGCTTCCCGGACTTGGGCATCAAGCCGACTAGCCCAAAATGTGTTTTCCCTTGCTTATTATTGGTTGTTGAACAAATGACCAATAATTTCTGAGTTTTTCACTCGCACCTCCAAAGCTAGTGGAGTTGTCTTGGTGTTTTAGCCTTAGGAGGTTATTAAAGCCTTCGTGTCAGTTTTTTTCATCATGCTAGGCATTTCGATTGAGTCGTATGAACATGTACTAGGCAGATCTGCTGCAAAATCCCAAGAGACCCATATCTATCCTGTACCTTCCCGAAAATGAAAACCAGCTGCACCAATTGGCTTAGAATGTCCAAATCAACTAGGAATGAGTACTCATACACCATATATCAATCATAAAGGTACATCAGAGACCCCATCAATGTTAGAACAACAATAATAATAAAGCCTGTAAATGCTGATAATCATGGAAATAATACAAGCTATCAATACAAATCACCATCTGAAGTATGAATATGCCTAATGGACACTTGTAGACCATAAATAATGATCATCCATAGACATCTGTCTATAACTCATCCTGGATCTTGCCCTTAGCCTGGTCAAAAGTGGGTTGACCAAGTCAAGATTGATCAAATGATGAGCCAAGTGCTAAACTTTGATACTGCAAAGTACAAGTGGAAATTTATACTGAATTGTCTATGCTAGCAGTGACACTCTAGTACGATTTAGATTTTGTTGGCAAGTATAAGCAGAATACATATATAATAATCAAAATCAAAATGATTTGTTGCTTCGATACAAGAACCTCCAGTGTATACTGATTTATAGATTTATCCCTTTTGCTATTAAAGGGTGAAGGGATCATAAACAATAGGTCAGGCCAAGGGATGACTTGATAACTTAACACTGTAAGCACCTGGGCTAAAGGACAAGGGGATCCACACAACATATAAGTTGGACTAGGTGAACAATAGGGTATGGCGGTATCTCACAAATGGGTGGAATGATGAGAAGGCTCCACTAGACTCTAGACAAGCAACCTTTTTAATACTTTATTTGCTTAATGTTTATTTCACTAGCTGACCTCTAAAGGCAGGTGCCCTGGTAAGCCTTCTGGGCTTCCAGATAGTGACAAAGACATAAACTTCTTGGGCCAGTCTCTCCATGTTTCCCTGGGGGGGCAAATGAGCCATACATTATACAAGGAATGAGTGCTCATCCTCTAGCCATCAACTTTATTTTTCGTTGATAACTTGCCAGCCTCCAAGACTAGGTGCCTTGGAAAGCCTTCTGAGCTTCCAGAAAATGACTAAGGCTCAGCCTTTTGGGCTGGCCTCCCTGATACCTTGTGGGAATACATGAGCCTTACACCATACAATGGATGAGTGCTCATCTCTTGGCCACTAGCTAGTTTTATTTTTCTATTTTCGTTAGTTTCTAACGACATTTTTATTTTGCTTGCAAGGCATCCATTTAGAATAAATTTAAGCTTCGATGCCTTAGTGTCTAAAGACACTTTCTTTGGTACGACTACTTGTGTTCAAGACCTAGAGGTAGACATTTCGTGTGATAAACATCACATTAACCAACATCAAGACACAGTTTTATACATGGAGACCTATCCCAACATAGAGGTGAAGGTGGGGGAAATCCCAGATGTCACTAGTCAAGTTACAGTCAAGGATAGTCAAATGAAAATGGGAAGGCAACGGATGGATGGAGACAATGGAAATGATGCCAAGACTAGCAAGCTATGTCCCTGAAAGGAAAAGACTAAATCCATACTAGGAGTAGGGAAAGGCTAATGAGTTACAGAAGAATCTCTCAGTCAGAACAACTAGATCATTCACTTCATATTTCAAGTAAACCAAGACAGAGTATTGCCAACATATAATCAAAATCAATCGAGTCTCACTGCTAAAATAGGTAACAGAGCAATGTCAAAATCCATATGTACAGACCATAATATCACCTGGGTCATATATCTGCATTGGATCTTAAACCAACTGAAAATCACTAGAACAACTATTGTTGCTACATATCATGGGCAATATATAATCTTTGTTTTGGGTCCTGAAAGGAAAATGGCTAACTCAATCATCAAATCTGGGGTCATGAGGCTCAGTCATGGCATAGAACCAGTCAATCTGGATACTTTGGATTTGCTGAAAGTGGGAGATCATCAACTGGTGGCTCATCATCTCCTAATCTCATAGTAAAGTACTGGCTCAAAGAACTGCTCAGTACTACTCACGAACAAACGTAGCCCAACTACTATATATGTGACAACATCTTGCTCCAACTGGGACAGGTGCTCTAAGGGAGAGAGTGCATGAGAACCTCAGACATATCTGGTACACAACAACACTCATCCGTCAACGAACTATGCACCCGATCAACTACTCCATCTTCGTTAAAAACCTAGTCCTACGCATCATGGAAATGACACTACCTAGCAGTACATGTGGCATAAAATAAATGCAGAAAATAACATACTGAAATGTAAATGCTGGGATGTAAAATGCGGAAAGTAAATACTGAAAATAAAACATCTATCTAAGAACTGTCAAGCAGTTTCGGAAGACTCGATCTAAAGAGGGGCCAGACTCAATGGCCTACAAAAGTCAGACAGAAAAGAAAAACTCAAATTCTGAGGACCATGCAACAATGAAAACTCAATCCTACTGCTCAAAAGAGCTTATTCAAAATCCTACCTACCCTACTCTAATTTTTCAGACAAGTGCTAAGTAAAATCATAGATCCAATGTAACCATTCGCTGAACGGATCAAATTGTCTTTCTTTACAGTTAATGATACAACAAGTGAAAGAGGGCTTGTAAGTAATGTGAATGAAAATTGTCGCCATTCTAACTTGTTGTTTGAAGATTGAGTAAAGACAAGGGTAAGGCGAAATGAAATCATGCCAAGGATGAGATTGACTATTGCACACTTCTTCCATCCAAAGACCAATACGATCATAAAATTTATGCAAGTTTAAATTTAATGAAAAAGAAGAATACGAGATATGATTCACCCCTCCTAGGTTGTCATTGTTTCCCTTATCTTTATGGCTAGCATAATCTATCATATTCATATTATGATCAATGATGAAACAAGATGGGGACAAGTTAGAGATTAATACACCGGAAATTGACATCAACCCCATTTGTTGTTTAAAGATTGAGAAAATATGGAATTGATCTTTATAGAGTTTGTCAATCATCTAATCAAAGGATTCAGCAAAATAAAAAGCATTATGCACCAAGAATGATTGAATAAGGAGATGAAATGTTTTACCATTGACCACTTGGCACTCTCAAGACTCTTTACCGAAAATTTCGCAAATTAAAACTTTATTGGAACATGAACCCATACAAGAGGACTTTAAAAGTTGGGATGGGAGGGTGGATTGAAAATATGTATTCTCCTTTATAATAATTGATCTCGAAATCTGAGAGGGAAAGGTTTTTAAATTAATAACACTCTCAAATTTCGGAACAGGGAGCAAGTCCACATCGTGAGAATAAGAAAGTGCCGTCTTATCGAGATTGATGAATGAATGAGGGATATTATCAAAACTAAGTGAGGCATTCCTTGAGGATTCTTTGCAAAGAAGTGGACAACTTGAGGGTTGTAACAAAGAACACTCTTGGCCAAGCTCACTCATAAGCAAATGTTCTTCGTTATATTTTACATTATACTCATTCATTTGGCGAGAAGGTTAACTGATGAGATCATTTTTAGGTTCATTATCATCCTCACACATTTTTATAATTGACTCCTCAAATGAAATTTGATTATCATTTTGATCTTCATCTTTTCGAATAATATGACTAGGAATAGAATTAGAATTTTGATCAATGGAACATTGATTTGAAATCTCATCAACCAAACAATGATCATGGAATTGCTCTTCAGAAAAATCTTCGACATACTCAAAGATAAGATGCTCAACTTCAGAGTCTTTTTTATGATGATCAATGAGCTCCCCTTCATGAGTCAGATCTAGCTCCGTGTCTTCTTCAGGTAATGATGACAAAGTATCTCGTATGATTCGATTAATGTCGTGTTCAATTTCATTTTGAGGTCTATCGTGGTTATTCCTAAGATACTCTGTGACATTTCTATTGATTGATGGCTCACTCATAAACTTAATCACATGAACACTCACCATTATCCCATGAGAGGAGAAATCGAATTGATAAGGACAATCATTACTTATACCATCATCGTGATCCTGATCATCTTCATCAAAATGATCCTCAACATCACAATCATTGCTTGACTGAGGTTCTCAAGGTTCATCCATAGTTTTAAAAATTGGAATCGGTCGAGGGTCAACTTGGAATTGGAATCGGAATCGGAAATGAATCGGTCATAAATCGGTTGATTTGAATTCAATGAATCGGTTTGCTAAAAAATAAATAAAATATTTAAATTTTAAAGAAAAACAACATTTTCATGATTATAATCCATGATTCTAAGGCATTGAAGACAAAATAACCAAAATATGCTCATGTATATACCGTATCAGAGTCAATATATCAAAATGGCACAAAGTGTACTGTAGTCTGGAGTCTGGAGTCTTCCACCACTCGAGAAGTCAGATTCCCTCAATCTCTAATTGCATTGTTGGTCCCAAAGGAATGGTTGCTATTGTAGTGGCTCAGTTGTTGTCGTATGGTGGTAGCTATACTTCATGTTTTTTTTGTATGTTTAAGGGAAAATAACTTTTTTGTGGCCCAAATATCCATGTATCTGTATTTTGACAGGATAAACATTATTTTCTCAGAAACTTTGACAATAGTTAATCTATGTCATATCTGTGATATTTGGCTTGAATTTTGCTGAGAATGCATATTCCTGAATTGCCAAGTGCTTTTCATTATAAAATTATATATAACAAGACATTCGTATATTTTCTATTTTCCATGCCTACACAAAATGATGGCAGCAGGAATTTTTCTACTGGTAGACTTGTTGGGTCAGAGACCACTATTTCTTGAAAACTTTCGAGAGAATTGTTTTCCTATATCAATTCATATGGTGCTCTCTCTTTGAGGGAGACTACTGGTTTTATAGGCAATAGCAGGTGATCTCATATAGGACGACTCTCTTAAAAAGATGGAGCTATTATGATGCTGAGAAGTCCAGGTTGATTATAATGTTAATTTGGGATGGTCCTCTATTGCCCTAGTTGCAACCATGGAGAGTCTTACATGGACAATAACATGGTTATTGGACAGGACTGGAAAAATCACAGAAATTGGAACAGATAAATTAATTTTGATGCCAGACAAACATTAGGAAAGGGGAAGGCATTTATAAATGCCAGACAAACATCAGGAAAGGGGAAGGCATTTATAAATGCCAGACAAAACTCACTTTATTGAGTGTCTGTGCTAAATTAAATCTATTAGGGAAGAAGATTGGTGATGCTGTAGCATATTCTCTTTACTAGCAGATGGTCTCTCCTACATACTATAGAAATACAATGAGTGAGTGAGTGTGAAATAGAATGAGTGAGTGTGTCTTGTAGTTGGGTTGGGTGGGTATTAGGTTAGGAAAAATTAAAAAAATTAAAAAACAATGTAAATTAAAAAAAAATACATGCACAGGGCAGGGTCGTAACTCGACCGGTCAGACCGGTTTGGTGTCTGAACCGTCCGGTTCGTTACCGAACCGGTCACCGATCCAGTTTACCAATCGGTTTGAACCGGCTTGGTACCGAATCGGTGAACCGACCAGTTCCGATTCCGGTTCAACCGGTTTTTAAAACTATGGGTTCATCAATGTTCTCACCCCATTCCTTCTTTAATAAATCAGTAAACATATCATAACCAGTGACAGATCTTGGTGCGAAATGATCAAACCATAAACAAGCATCCCCATCTAAGGATTCACCAAGGGCCCGCATGTAAACATCTTCATCATCTGCACCTCTAACTTCAATATGATCCCAAAGCATTTGCAAATGGTCTTCAATAGATGTGGCATTGTTTCCATAGAAACGGGCAACTTTTTAATGTAATTTTTAGGCATAGAATGAGGCGCCCCATCTATTTCAGAGAAGTCAAAAGGAGATAGCTTAGCTTGTGTTCTAGCTACTTTGGATTCTGTAAATGGGATTTGATATGAATGTCTAACTAGATTACAAGAATCACTTAACCGGTTGCTTTGATTTCGAGGTTTTGGTTGGGTTTTTATGCTTACTAATCGATTCAATATAATTTATTGGGGATACTTCATTACAGGGATGAGGAAACTGGTGGGAATGATAAGGATTGTGATAGTTAGGCTCATACCCATAATTATACCAAGAATTTGATCTCCATCTATTCCTTTCCTTCTTTTTCTTTTTAAGCTTAGTTATAGTTTTATTTAATTCTTCAATGGATCGGAGTAATACGTCCGAGATCATTATGGTTTGTGGAATGGGTTTGCTTCTCAGTGGAGTCGCATTGTGGAGTCGCCAGATGAGATACTAAATGAACTCACCGAAAGATATGTCGTTGGGGAAGTATGATGCGAGAAAGAAACAAGTGAATGTAGAATCAGGCAAAGGATAATTCAATCACTTAACTTAATCCGGATGCGATATGATTCGAAAGATAAGAGTGATGTACTACTCGTAGACACTTGAGGTAAGCCTCTACCTCACCGGCAATGGCGCCAAAAGATGTTATCACACAAAGTGTAGCTACCCACTTGAGATATCCTATCCGGGACGGTAAAGGTGAGGTAGCTAACTAGGGACACCGCAAGGGCCTCGTCCACTACGGGTAAAGGGTAGTTGTCATATCGGATGAGCTCTTGTCGCTTTAGATCAAACCGAAGAATGATCAAGGGGGAGACCCTACTAGCCTAAAAGTGCTAGTGCACCTACTCAAGACACTCCTAGGGTTTGGCAATGGATAAAAGAGGAGAGATAATGAGTGGACAAAATGAGATCTATGGAATAAGTGTGGTATAGAGGTTAGGGCCAAGTTGGGAAGGCTTAGTAAAGATAGGAAATAACCCAACTTGATTGAGATTGCACCACTAATAGTTTGAGGAAGTAGATCTAGTGAGATCTAGCCAAATAAAAGAAAACCCTAAAGGGACCCACCTAGGGTTTTTGCATAAATGGACAAAGTGGACCCAAAAGAGTAGATCGGGGCACAAGATAACTAGATCGGGGTGCTGGGGTATTGGATCTATGATTTGGAGGTGGGTCCAAGCATACCCATCTGATAGATCTGAAGAAAGGACAACCCACCCTAAGAGGGCGCCCCCACCTAGAGTGACTAGTGCTAGATCCCAGGGAAAATGGAGTCTGATTTACATGAAACTTGAGATCTAGGGTTTATTCATTAATCTCCAAGTGGGTTTTGATGGTCGTCATAAAAAGCTCATCGGATCTATCAAATCTACAAAACTAGGGTTTTAAGAAAAGAGGGTTTGGTTGCAACAATTAGATCAAACCCCGAAAAAAAAAAATATATGCAGACGTACTTGGAAATACTTGCTATTAACCTTGTATGACTATGATCTTTTCTTTTCGATCAATTACGAGCGTTTTCTATGCCTCTCCTAGTGAAATCGCTACCTCCTCTTAGATGCCAAGCGCTCCCTGCTCCTGCAAAAGAGATCTGCTATGAGCATCGATTTACAAAAGGATAGATGAAATGACAAAGAAAGATGAATCAAAAAGCATCAAGATGGCCGTAGGACACAATAAAGATACTCCCTCAATCCACGACGATTTGAGAGGACGATATGGAGCTCAATCATAATAGCGCCCCTACCCAAATGCTTCCTTCATGAGATGGATGGCAACCCGCAAAAATATTAGAAATGCACAAATTGGCAAGATGCTAGAGAGAACAAGACTTTCCAATCTCCATACAAGACATTCGACAAAGTTTCCAAGAGTTTCTGCAAAATATTTTATTAATCCAAGAGTTTGAGAGCCAAAAGTCGCTTTACAATTGAGAGAGCATCTCAATATATATATCTCTCAAGTACATAATACCTAGATCCAAAAATATCAAGGGTCAAGACCATAAGATAAAATCATCCTAATCTATGGCTAAGATTAGCCGGATACATCTCACATGGATCAACTCACAAATAGAAGGGGTCGCATCACTAGAAATGCCCAATGAGGGGGCACACCACATAAACTATGAATAATGACCACAAAGTAGCACATGGTGGGGCTAGGAGGTTATGTTATCCTTCACTAGCATGGCCCCATGGCACAATAATAAGATGTGGTGGCAAATAATATAAAGGAGTGATAAAAATCACTAGGGGATCTCCCTCAAAATACATCAAAACACCCTCAAACTACATAAAGCAAGGATGTGTGGACCCTGAATGAAGCGAAGTTGATGCTACTTGATGAAGAAGACCCAAACACTGCGCCTCAGACCAATTCCATGCCAATCCTTTGCCTCGATTTTCCCAAATCGATTTCCTCATTAGCCATTTTTAATTATTAAAACACTGCCTTGGGAACATAAACCAACCAATATCTCACTCGGATAAATTCTACGCAAAAACGTAACTGCACATATGTGTTGGTAGCCCAGGTATATGGTACAAACGACTGGATGCACCCTAGGAATCTACTCTAGCGTTCCAAGAGATCTCCTCAATAACTGCAATGTGTTTTATTTTTATTTTCCCCAGGGCAGATTTGCTGCAAAATCCCAAGAGACCCATATCTATCTTGTATCTGCCCGAAACTGAAAACCAGCTGCACCAATGTCCAAATCAACTAGGAATAAGTACTCATACACCATATGTCCATCATAAAGGTACATCAGGGCAATGTTGAAAAACTCGGCCTCGGCAAAAAAGCGGCGAGGGTCTTGATTACAACTTCTCGGTAACATCGGCGAAAAAATCGGGAGAAATCGGCAAAAGTCGGCAAACATTAAAAAATAGAAAATACATGCATTTTTTTTTAAATTTTAAACATATAAAGCAATAATAACATCAGAAAAACATATTGGAACATAAATATGAAGAAAGCACTGATATATATCATCATCATGTAGTCATGCCAAATATAAAACGATACATCAAAGTTGATACTGAAAGTCTGAAACATCATAGTTGTCCAATCAAGGACTCAAAAGTGTATAAAGTTTAAACAATACAAAATGACATAACATATATAAATGTATCTGAGGAAAACTAGCATCTAGCTATCTAATATCAATGCCCTCTTCCCCTTTTACGGGAAAATATCATGGGTCTCTTGTCAGGCCTGCCCCTAGCACTAGAAGTAGCAGTAGAAGGCCCTGAGCCTGCATCTAATACTCGACGCTGAGTCATGGATGGAGGACTAGATATATCAAGCGGTGTAGAAGGTGGTGGCGATGCCTCCATGGTGCCTCCAACCACTTCCTGCTCCTCCTCCTCCTCCTCCTCCT
>LPNX010939526.1:330159-344036 GCA_001517045.1 Pseudotsuga menziesii
ATGGCACAAAAAAAAAAAAAATTACATTAAACTCCATTGGAAAATAATAGCAACATTCTAGCTTAAAAAAACATACCTCTAAATTTAGATTTTAAGCCATGAAAGATAAGAAGAAGAGGGTGGCTAAGAAGGAAAAAAACAAGCATGATATTTTCCATTTTAATTTTTTAAAACCCCCATTTACATTGGGATTGTTTTTCATTTTTTGGGGCATGGAAATCAATGGTAAAATAGTAAAAACAAATAGCAAAGAATTAGACAAGAAATAGGCAACAAAATAGTAAAACAAATATGCAAAAAATCTTTCAAACAGTACATGGCAAAAGATAGAAAAACAATGGAGAAAATGCACATACCTTCAACACTTGCTCCACAAAAATCCTTGGTTGAGATGCTAAATGGTGTTTGAAAGCCTCCAAAGGTGTTGGTGGTCTCCTCAAGCCCTTCTCCTCCACTTCCAACAAGCTCATTTGCCAAATGAACAAAAAAAAACCAACTTCTCCCTTTTCTAAGCCGCGGGTTTGACTGCTGGGCGCTTTTTTAGGTCGACTCGTGCTTTTATGGAAAGAAGCGCGCTTTTTCAGAAAAAATCGCGAGTTCAAATTTTTTTAAAAAATCGCGCTTTTTACCAGCCGAAAAATTGGCCCTAGGAAAGACTCGCGCTTTTTTCGATTTTTGCCGATTTCTCGGCGATTTTTTCAACACTGCATCAGAGACCCCATCAATGTCTAAACAATAATAATAATAAAGCTTGTAAATGTTGATAATCATGGAAATAATACAATCTATCAATACAAATCACCATATGAAGTATGAATATGCCTAATGGACACCTGTATGTTAACTTTTCATATGGTTAACTAATACATCAGTGTTTCATTTCATTTTCATAACAAAAGCATATAAACAGGATCACTGAAAGAAACAGTATCACAAGAACAACACAGATTTATCCTGGGAAAACCCTAAAGGGAAAAACCTAGCAAAAGCTTCCTCAATATAGATGCCCCAAAAAGATAAAAGGTAAAACCAACAAGGAGATCAAAGCCTGATCCTCCTCCTTCTCCAGCTACTTCTCTCTCTCCACTAATGCACTACACAAGTGAGAGTGTGTGCTCCAAATGAGGAGCGCTACACCTCTATTTATATTCATCCGTTCACTTTAATTAACTCATCCGACATGTAGGTTCGAGTTCCACATGTAGGCTCAAGTAACCACACTGGGGTGCTAATGACCCACCTTTACAATTAGAGGGGACTACCTCATGACTCTTATTAGTTCTTCTGATTAGAAGCATCGGAGTACAAAGAAATACAAGTGGTTCTCCCGGTAGGACCATCGGGGACCACAAAAAGATACATATAGAATATTCTTCGAAGTTACAATATTTCAACACTGTAGACCATAAATATTCATCATCCATAAACATTTGTCTATAACTCATCCTAGATCCTGCTCATGGCCTAGTCAATACTGGGTTGACCAAGTCAAGACTGATCAAATGATGAGCCAAGTGCTAAACTATGATACTACAAAGTACAAGTGGACATGCATGCTCAATTATCTATGCTAGCAGTGACACTCTAGTACGATTTAGATTTTGTTGGCAAGTATAAGCACAATACATATATAATAATCCAAATCAAAATGATTAGTTGCTTCAAAACAATAACCTCCAGTGTATATTGATTTATAGATTTATCCCTTTTGATAGTCAAGGGTGAAGGGATCATAAACAACAGGTGAGGCCAAGGGATGACTTGATAACTTAACACTATAAGCACTTGGGCTAAAGGACAAGGGGTTCCACACAACACATAAGTTGGACTAGATGAACAATAGGGCATGGCGGTATCTCACAAATGGGTGGAATGATGAGAAGGTTCCATTAGACTCTAGATAAACAAACCTTTTAATACTTTGCTCAGCATTTATTTCACTAGTTGACCTCTAAAGGCAGGTGCGTTGGTAAGCCTTCTGGGCTTCCAGGTAATGACAAAGACATGACCTTCTTGGGCCTCTCTCTCCCTGTTGCCCTGTGGGGCAAATGAGCCGTACATTATACAAGGAATGAGTGCTCATCCTCTAACCATTAACTTTATTTTTCATTGATAACTTGCCAGCCTCCAAGAGCAGGTGCCTTGGAAAGCCTTCCGGGCTTCCAGAAAACGACTAAGGCTCAACCTTTTGGGGCTTGCCTCCCTGATACCCTATGTGGATACACGAGCCTTTCACCATACAATGGATGAGTGCTCATCTCTTAGCCATTGGCTAGTTTTATCTTTCTATTTCCATTAGTGTCTAAAGACACTGTTATTTTGTTGGCTGGGCATCCATTTAGAATAACCTTAAGCTTTGATGCCTAAGTGTCTAAAGACACTTTCTTTGGTAGGACTACTTGTGTTCAAGACCTATAGGTTGACATTTCCTGTGATAAACATCACATAAACCAACATCAAGACACAGTTTTATACATGGAGACCTATCCCAACATAGAGGTGAAGGTGGGGGAAATCCCAGATGTCACTAGTCAAGTTACAAGTCAAGGATGTCAAATGAAAATGGGAAGGCAACGGACGGATGGAGACAATGGAAATGATGCCAAGACTAGCAAGCTATGTCCCTGAAAGGAAAAGACTAAATCCATACTAGGAGTAGGGAAAGGCCAATGAGTATACAAAAGAATCTCTCGGTCAAAACAACTAACTCATTCACTTCAGATTCCAAGTAAACCAAGATAGAGTATAGCCAACATATAATCAAAATCAATCGAGTCTCACTGCTAAAATAGTTAACCGAGCAACGTCAAAATCCATATGTACAAACCATAATATCACCTGGGTCATATATCTGCACTGGATCTTAAACCAATCTGTAAATCACTGGAACAACTGTTGCTGCTACATATCATGGGCAATATACAATCTCTACTCTGGGTTCTAAAAGGAAAATGGCTAACTCAGTCATCAAATCTGGGGTCATGAGGCTCAGTCATGGCATAGAAATGGTCAATCTGGATACTTTGGATCTGCTGAAAGTGGGAGATCATCAACTGGTTGCTCATCATCTGCTAATCTCATAGTAAAGGACTGGCTCAAAGAACTGCTCAGTACTACTCAAGAACAAAAGTAGCCTAGCTACTATATATGTGACAACACTACCCAAAGGAGCTTGCTCGTTTGGGGAAAAGATATTCCTTGCCGTAGTAATTAGTCTCACCAGTTTTACCTTTTTCCGTTTTACAATATCAATTTGGAATAAACAACTTTCCATTCCGGTGTATGCTCAGGGCCATCGCAGGTTCGCCCTGAGCTTTGGGATAATCAAAAGCAGGAATGCGCACTAGTTGATTTCTCACATCTAACAAAGCAAACTCACATTAATAAAAGAAAGTTCCCCAAAACATTACAAAAATTCGGTGTAATGAGCCTGAGAAATAGTGGGAAAATTCTTCAGGGAAAGCGGGAACAACTAGAAAGCGACCATGGGGTGTTGTTAGGCTACATCCTTGTTGGTCTATTGTTGAACACTCCCCCACAACTCCCTTTAGCGCACATTTTCCCGTGCAAAGCTACTCTTCTCAGAATCCGGACATATTCTCAGTACTTCACAGTATATCGAGAATCCCCTTGCCCATAACTTAATTCATACTTAATAACTTTAAAACTGACCAAGACTCCACTTGCAATACATTTCCAACTATCAGCAACGCTAGACTCCATTCGGCAGTGACACTATCTTCAATTTCATATTTTGCTTTCAGGTCATTTATGTCATAATTGCCATATCTATTTTCATGTTGTTGTTATATTAATTTTGCTTGCAAGTAGTTTGTTTCCGTATTGATTTATCAAAATTCCTAACAAAAACAATTCATTCATAACTAATAAAAGTAAGAGCCTTAGCAACTCTTTCATAGGGACTACCCCCCTTTGCTTCGTTGGGAGTGTCCTAAACGGAGGAGTCAGGATCAGGTGACAACACCTGACTCGAGACTTGCCCCCAAGGACGCACTTAGCAGCTTGAATATTTCTGCTACATTAATTTCCCCCAGGTGCATGAAAGGAGGAAACACTAGTCACTTTAATCTCTTTCTGATTGTCCCACCGTTCCAACCAAAGGATTGCTGTGTTCACAAGAGCATACGGGGACTAAAGCCTTGTTAATTTTAAGAATTTTAAATCAAACGTGTGTTGTTTAAAAATCTCAATACCGATACTCTCATTTCTGGGAACACTGTCAGATTTGTTAATTTTAAAAGCAATCATAAATATAAATTAAAATCTAAGAAACGAAAGCAACTACACTAAAGAAATCAAACCATACAAGAAAAAAAAAGACAACATGGTTCTCCCCTTAAGGGGATTGGGTGCGGGCACTTGGATGCCCACTTGCTTCTCTTTTTATTAAGTCTATTACAATGATTCAGGATACTTGTGATCCCTTATATATTAGGAGCAACAAATTTACAATTTTTTGGAAGCTTTTAATAATTTACGAAAATGTACGAAAGAAAAGTAGGCCCTGTAAGGCTTGAATCTTCAAAATTTTGACAGAACTTCCTTCTACCTGTTCATGAAATTGCAGAAATCAGTGACCAAATGTAGCACTGATGCCAAATAAACATTTAAAATCCTAAAAATATTTGCTAGCTTCGAGTAACGAAAGATAGACTTTTTACTAGATTGAAAGCTAGACTTAAAAATAGATCTATTTGTAATAGATTTTGACTTGCTTTAAAACTTCATAATAAATAAAAGATTTAAAATTTAATTTATAAATTTCTTTATTTCTAGCATGAAGATAATAACTAGAATAAATTTAACTTTATAAAGGAAAGAATGAGCGAAAGAATACCCCAAAGCACAGAAACTTTGGGCAATGGAGTCTTCAAGTGGAGAGCAAAGGGATTTAGATCTTCCAACAAGAGCACAAAGATGTGGGAGATTCAAGCAAGATCTACCACTTCTTCAAGCAAGATCTACCTGCACAGCTTGAACAAAACTTCAAACAAAGTGTTATATCTGGTATCACTTGTACAAGAGGTTATAAAAGTATGCATATAAGCGAGTAAAACATACACTTTCTTGATCTCTACACATAAGAAAATAAAAGAACTAAACAAGTAAACAAACTTGGTTATTATTTCCTATTGATTAGCATAAATCCTACCAAGGACAATTATAACGCTTAATGAAACGAAGCATGAAACTGATACAGGTATACATCATACAAGCATAAAAACCATCCACACGCTAATGCAATACACGAGTATGCCTCCAAAGCTTCTTTATTTCCACAATAATGATAAGAAAAATGATTACAAATGAAGCAGCCTTTCGGCTCTCATTCCATCCTCAACAATGGAGAGAGTGCTTGCTTAAATAGATGAAGGCAGGCCAAGAGAGGGCACACTTGCTCAAAGAGAGACGCCTTGCATTGGAAAGAGCTGGGATTTGAACTTGGAAAGAGATACACAATGGGAAACAACCAATGACTTAAAATCCACCTTCTCAAAACTTGAAACAATTGCCAAAGATGCACGCTTTCTTGAAAGATGCGCCCCCTTTCTTGGGAAATGCACCCCACTCATGAGAAAAAATCCAAATTGAGTTTTAGTAACTCAATATTTCCTTTTGTGACTTGCAATGCTTTAGGAATAATTCTATTTGCCTTTTCCAACTCAGAGAATCAATTTTCGTCATGTTTCCTAGTTTTTATGAGTTGCCGAATTTTTCACTTTATGCAATTTTTAGGTCTTTTTTGGGTTTTTCGAGTAATAATTAATTTTGGAGAAAATAATTACTCGAAAACTCAAGAAAGTGGGCTTAGGGTTAAGTGGGTGCTTTGGGTTAGAAAATGACCACCCACATGGAAAAAACAACCTCCTAGTCCCACTTTTATGACTTAGAGTAATTTTACAATTAACTTATTAAAAATAAGCCTAGAAAAATGGAATTTTTTTTTTATATTTTTTTCCGAAAATTAAGAAAAACCTATGGGGGACTTGGTACATGTTCATACGACTCAAAAACAATGACTAGCATGGTAATATACATTGACACTTAGGTTTTAATAACCACCCAAGCCCTAACCACCAAGACAATTATTCCAGCTTTGAAGGCTTGAGTGAAAAACTTGAAAATTATAAATGTTAAAAAACGATATATAATTTACAAGGAAAAAACACCTTGGAATAATGTATCAATGACTAAGTCCTAGGAAGCCAAACCTTTTACATAAATTCAACATGCTAAGTCAATTTATTACAATTTTCTGTGGTGTATGAACATGCTAAAAAAATAAAAAGGGGCCTAGGAAGGCCTAAATGGACTTCTTCACAAGGAATTTGAACAATTATTTGTCCATCTGTTGCACTCACTTGAAAGTGCATTTGAGTGCAACTCAGGTGTAACATCTGCCTCCTACTGTGGGATGTGTGCTTGATCTGGTCTTTAGGCAAGGAGAGTATGCGAGAACCATAGAATCTCTGGTTTCTAAAATCTATAAAAAACCACAACTTGACGAGCCGACCTTAGTAGCACAAGATTTCCTAAAAATCCAATGAACCATGAAGTTGCTTTACTAGAAAGTAGAAAAAAATGAAATTTTACCTAACGAAAAAATTATTACTCCCAAGTACAAAAATTAAATACTCACTTTAAGGAGCTTATTTTCCTATTCTAAGCATGACATAATTAAAATGTTAACTAAAATGAAAAATCCAATGCAACCACCTTAACATTTTATCAGAATTAAATGTTTTCCTTCGACTTTGGTTACCGGCCAAAGCAAGGACATATTCATTAGAAAGTGCAAACCTGCGTAGATATTTAGGATGGGCGGGTTGGATGGGAGATCATATGCATGTAAAACTTTATCAAACTGCTTCCCAAACAGGCATGTGCTTCCGTAGGCTTCTTGTATCCAAGCTTGGATAGGGCTAATTTACATTTTTGTATGATGAAGCAAATCACCAACTACATCATATATATGAGAAGGGCTTGTCGGATGATAACTCTTTGTGTAAGCACTAGGATGCTCCAAATCATAAGAAACTTCTGAATGAGAAGATACAGGCTCAAGCTGACCCTCTCTTGACGATATCAAATCTAACTCTTTGATGCATTGCCTCTCAAAGTCGTTATTGTTAATACTTGTGTAAGATTTGGGATGATATGGCTTTGAATGATCATATGGAAACTCTGAATGCTCCTCTTCCATATCGAGACTTCCCAAAGTTTATGAGTGGACACTCCCTTCTGTGGACATGTCATTGATGGGATTTTCAATAAAACCTCCAAAAGACTCTGAATAAGCACTCCCTTCACTGGACATATCATAGAAGGGATTTTCAATAAATTTCCAATTGTCATCATCCCCATCCATGTCAGATGTGGGGGAATCTTCATCCATGTCATCATGCTCATGGCTATCCATGTCTTCCTTGTGTTCATAACAATCTTCTTCAAAATATTTGGTTTCAAAAATGTTACAAGGAAATAAAATTTCCAAACCTTTATCAACATGTGGAGAACAAGGGCCAGTGTCATCATACACCATACAAATTTTATCATAAGTTTTTTTAGACACTTCTGTAATGGTTTATGTTAACCCCATATTTACATGGGTGTCTGTTTTCACCATATCTGGGCAATGTGATTTGCTATCCATAGCTGGAGTCAATGTTTCATATCCTTATTGGGGAGTCCAGCAAAGCCAATACTGGCACTGGCCTTTCCCTCGAGGACTGATCCTCCCTTCCCTTCTTTCCCATCAATTCGACTTATTTTCCTTTCTGCTATCCGAGTTTCTTTAAGGCAGCCTCTTCAGATCACCCTGCCCTCAGCTGCACCTGCCTTAGTGATCCTAACTTAGGGAAACCCCCTAGAGCTGGAGAAGAGCCAGCCTGAAGCAAGTAGAGAGAAGGTGTGGTGACATTGGCCTCTCTCTTGAGAGGTTGTCGCTGGGTCGGCGCGCCCGCGGTTTGGGCTTCCGGCACCCGCATGCCAGTTTCTGGCGACAACATTTTGGCGTCGTTGCCAAGGACAAAGTCTAGTTCCCGGATTTTGAAGACTATGCTTCATTGACATCTGTGGGAGATTATGTTGACATCTCACATGGCGACTCCACGAAGGGACATAGCCCTTGTCCTTTTACAGATTTGAAGATCCGATTGGGTGTAGAGGTGAGCACACTCATCAGAAGGCTTTCAAGCTCACCTTGGCGACTCCATAAGTTTGGTTTGAGGTATGATTTAACACGTCTTTTCAAATTAAGTACCGCATTGTTTGATTTATGGAAGAACCATGGGATATGTGGCACAAGGCTTACGACCCACTGGACTTCTCGAAAGTCCATGGATTTCCTAGTGTGTGCTACGACCCTGAGATATATGATATTCTTCCCGAATTTCATGGCAATGATGGTGTTTCAAACTTTCAGCCACCCATCTTATTGCCTCTTTCTGCAAACTGATGGCTGATGTTAATGTTCATCATGACGATGAAATTATGATCGTTTTTGCCATAACTTTGGTAAATGATGCAATGACCTGGTTCTATGGTTTGTTGGATAAATCCATAGATTCAGTGCCAAATTTTTTCGAGAGGTTTCTCCTCCGCTG
Organism: Pseudotsuga menziesii; assembly: GCA_001517045.1. Taxonomy (NCBI): domain Eukaryota; kingdom Viridiplantae; phylum Streptophyta; class Pinopsida; order Pinales; family Pinaceae; genus Pseudotsuga; species Pseudotsuga menziesii. The sequence goes on from LPNX010939526.1 coordinate 338,787, forward strand.
GCACGATGGGACAGTAGATGAGATTGAACAGCTTGCTAAAAACATGATGCTCTCATCCCTAGGGTCTATCTTGAACTTGAGGAAGAGATTCATGAAGAACAAATCATGGAAGATCTGATTGATGAAGCAGTACAAGAACCCTTGGTCGAAGACATTGCTCAAGAGATCCCTGATAGAGCTATAATAGAAGATGTGAAGCTGCCCCAAGCTTATGAACAACCTCATGATGTAGATGAGAAGCTGCCTCAGGTATATTTTGATACTAATAACATTTGTGTTGCAGATATGTCTCATGAAAGTCTTATGGATAACAAAATCCAGTTTGCCGAAGGGATACCCAATGCTTATCTAAGCCCTCTTCAGTGTTATCTTGATGAAGCATGCGCTCCAATGTGCTATGTGATTGGAGATTTGAAAGATGACTTGTGTTTGCAGCATAAGCTTTTCTATGACAACCATACTTTGATGGCATTTCCAGTTCAGATATGCAACATATTTGATGAGATTTTGTCTTGGATAATGACCAAACACGACGGAAGAGATCATATTATTGACAAAATGCTGGAATGGCTCCATTACTTGTATGCATACACTTGATAGTGTCTAGATTCATGTTAAGTTAGGTAGGTAGGAAGAAATAAGCTCTTGCATGAGCATTTAAATTTTCATCATGTTCTTATTTGTTTTAAAGTGCGGGATGTGAATGAAGCCATCCCATCATCACCTTTCTTTCAAGTTGGTCTGCAGATACACAGAGAAGCTGGGGTTCTCACATGCTCTCTCCGAGAGCACGCGTCCCCCATGGAGCCAGGTGTTACCCCTCCAAATGCATTTTGCACTTTGAATGCTTAAAACACTATTGACAGTAGCAGCATATGAGAGCGAAGTGGTAGTGTGTGTGAGGAATAAAATATTAACCTTGGACTTTTGAGATCCTGAGGTAGCTGCAACATATGTTTTTGAATATTTCTAAGCTCTGATTTTGTGGTATGTAGCAGCCTTGAGGCATCCACAGCATGAAATTATGCTCTGATCTAAAGAGGAGGTGTACATCATATCAACATACTTAACAGGAGTTGGATTAGAAGTTGGAAAGACGCGGGAGCTTGTACAGATTGATGTCTTCGCAAAATATGGACAAAGCTTATGCCTTTTTGCACAAGTTTTTGGAAGAGGCAAAAAGTGGATAATAAGAGCTAAAGAGGTTGGGGCAACAGTTTTTATTGCAGTGCATGGTGGCATTGGAGAAGACAGGACACTCCAATCAATGGTAGAAACTTTTGAAGTGCCATACATAGGTCCAGGTGTATCAACTTCAGGGATTTGTATGGATAGAATTGCTACATCCCTTGCACTTACACATCTGTCAAATTTTTGAGGTATTGACGATAAACAAGGTTTCACGAAGCAGTGATGAATATTGGCCTAATTCTGTGGGGTGTACTTGGTTGTGAGAAACTTTTGGACAAACAGAACAACAGAAATGGTTTCCAGCACACGGGTTCTCTTGGTATGGTTTCTAAAATCACAAAAATTGAGTCAAGGTATACATGTAAACCCTGGATTAGCAGCTATAGCAGTGGTCTTTGTTTCCAGTCAGCTGCTTGAAGATAAATTTGAAGAGCTTCCCTCCAATTATGGTCTCTTGGCATTCTTTCCCTTAGAGATTGTTACATTCCTGGAAAAACCGGGATGATCCCAGGATGTTCAGTTTTATGTCAACAAGTGTCCACAGCAAAGACTTAAGATGACAACCTTGACACCTTCATACCATGCAGAGAGTTATTCTCTTGAGGACAACTGGTTCGATCTTCGACAGTTTCTCTATAATACATGTTGGCCCTGGCAATTTCAGAAAATAGATGAACTTGTACATCAAGATCAGATTACAAATGGTACTTTTGTCACATGTAATGGTCCAACAATTCGAGTATGGGAATCGGCCTGAGTTTGCTAGCAGATTGCCTGAGGAAAATGCGTGACGCAGGGAAGCGATTCGTTCAGAACTTCCTGGCGACATACAGATTAAAAGAAAACGCCATTGTTCTAATTGTGGGCACTTAGGAAATAAAGGAGATCGTATGAGGCTCGGTTGTGAGGTTTGCAAGACCCTTTACAATGAATAAAAATGTGTAGAAAAGTCTCAAGGATTTAAATTCGAGGCTACATGCAGTCATCAATGCACCAAGATATGCTATTTTTCCACTGATTGTCCTCCTTGCCAGGTGCCTGTGTTGAAGATTCTTCCTGGATGTGTCCACCGCTGAATCCTTCCTTGCTCCAATACTGTTGAGAAAGCCATCTGCAATGAATCGTGCCTTGTTCAACTTGATTGTGGTCATCCAGAGTTCGGCTAGAAAGCGAGATTCAGGAAAATGTAATCTTTGTGACAGAGCACGGCAATGAAAATCTTCTCAGCCTTCAGGGTTATTGCATTTTGCAGATTGTAAAGCACATTGGCGCACTCACTCTTTGATTTATGAAGCAGCCCGTGAGTCATATTTTGGCAGTGAGCTTGTAATTTTCTTTTGGTAGCTGTCAAAATCTTCACGGTGGCGTAGAGTCGTGGAGTTCACTGGCCACCAAATCCCAGATTTCATGCATTGTTCATCCTTAGCAGCGGATGGTGGGGACTTGGGAGTGCAGATTGTGTGTGGAACGACCAGTCAAAGTCCATTCACAAATGGCTGCCAACAAGACGTTGAAATCAGTTCTTCCTGTCATTCATCACAGGCTTAGAAGACGGGCAGTTTTTTTTGGGTAAAATGATGGCATCCAAGCCCGAGTAAACCCAGTTTGACGAGTAACACCCGAATCACGGAGTTGGAGCAATTGATTAGCAGCTGATTTGCAGGCACGTGGAGATTGTTTCACATGGAGTGTCATAATAAGCAGTTGCCAAAATTTTATGAGCCCAAGTTTCCCACTAAAAGACTTGGCTGTGTCTGTTCCCGTATTATTTTCTCCAATTAGCAGATTCATGCACTTCTTTGTGGATGTTTGGTGGCCAGCTCATATGTCTTTTTCTTCCGGAAGCCATAGTCTTTTAGCAGCACTGGTTACGTGGAGGTGGAAGCCTTTAATTACTCGGTTTTGTCAATCTACTTGGAGGATGAAATGACTAGTCAGGTGTTTTTATTTATTATAAAGTAATAGCTACACTTTAGATAAAGTAAAGGTTAACTTTTGAGTTAGTGGTTGATTGAGGAAAAAGTGGATCTAACATCCTATCTTTTTTCTCTTCATTCTATTATTTTAATAATTTTGGAAAAGCCTTTTTGGGCCTATAAAGAGGATGCCTCTTTCTTTGTAAAAGGATGGAAAGTTTTTGGGCTGGGAGGATTTTTCCCAGAGTTAATAAGGAAATTCATGTTGAGTGTTTGGACACGTTGGGTTTCTCAGTGGTAATCTTGTGTTTTCATGAGTTGTAGACTAAGCCGGCATAGAAGGCTAACAATCTAGCACGTTGGGCAAGCATTTGCGGCTGCCAAGTTGCTTGTCGCTGTTATGTTCTTGGAGGTCTGGGAGTAATGGAAAGTAGTCAGTTATACTACCATTCTCTTGGCCTTTGATTATGGAGCGGACCAACCTGATCTCCCTTCTGCAAAACGCAAAGCCTTTCTGAGTCCCCTTCTGACTCCATTCGCCCTTCTGATACTGGCACTGGCCTTTCCCTCGAGGATTGATCCTCCCTTCCCTTCCTGCCCATCAATCCGACTTATTTTCCTTTCTGCTACCCGAGTTTCTCTAAGGCAGCCTCTTCAGATCACCCTGCCGTCAGTTGCACCTGCCTTAGTGATCCTAACTTAGGGAAACCCCCCTGGAGCTGGAAAAGAGCCAGCCTGAAGCGAGGAGAGAGAAGGTGTGGTGACATTGGCCTCTCTCTCGAGAGGTTGTCGTCGGGCCGGCGCGCCCGCGGTTTGGGCTTTCGGCACCCACGTGCCAGTTTCGAGCGACAACAGGCTGCTTGTTTGAATACAATAATTGCAGATTATTGTTTTTCAGATGTTCAACGTATATTGACTAGCCAGGGTGCAAATGAAAGTCTTCCATTGATTTGTTCTGCTCAACCATCGAATCTCATTGAAGGCTCTTGTCCTGTAAAGAGTGTAAAAGACGTTGAACAAGCAGTTAATGGGAGTAAAATTTTGACAGATTGCAAAGCAGTGGATCTGGTGAAAGAATGCTACAACCCTGTTTGTCAACCTGCCATCTCAGAAGCTGCAAGGAGACTTGCTTTGAAGGTACCTGGGTTATTTAGTCCAGATGATGTGAGAGTGTCACTTGTTCAAAAATCTGTAGTGGATGCTTGTGCGGGGGTTGTCCTTAGATGGCTAGCAAGCCATCTTACCTTGGACAAGGCCAAATCAGTTCTCACAGTGCTTTTCAATTGCAATGTGAACGGAAATCTGTCTGAAGCATGCAACATGCCTGTCAAGAAATCTGGAGTTGATGGGCATTTGAGTGATAAGGATTATGAGATTACGAATGGAGTGGGAGATGGAGATAACTTGGATGATGAGATTCTCATGACAAAATTATTGCAGGCTTTTGAGAAAAAGAAGTCTCTCGTGAAAGATAAGAGCAATAAATCTCCCAAGAGGAAGAGGTTTCTTTCCAGTGGAAAACAGGAAGGTCTTATCAAGGATCTTTTCAAGCAGCAAAAAGAAAACACGAAGTGTAGTAGTTTGATTGCGGAAGCAGTTTGTCTAGCAGTAGCTCAAGAAAAGCGCAAGCTCAAGATGCTTGGACTTAATGTCACCTCAAGAAAAGCCAAATCTCAAGTAGTTGAGCAGTCCACGGATAAGGATGATAAAACTGCGGTAGGGGTGGAAGATGAAGTTGCCTCTGATGATGAGCCACTTGCGATAATTTTTTTTAATTCTCAGCACATAAAAGGACAGAAGGCCAAGGACCCCGCTAAAGGGGATAGAAAAGGGGATCCGATCCACCAGTGAGCCACTCCTGAGTGTAGAACTTGGGGTTCAAGGAGTGGGCCAAGCAATGCAAAGGTGTGCAATTCTTATCCCACTTGGAGATAAGAATATCTCGAATAATGGTCCATAAGTTCTCTGTCGATGCCCCATACTCGGGACACTCATTCTCCATGACAATCGACCTCATGGACTCAATCATGGAATCCCACCCGTCATAAACCTCTGCTAGGATGGGCTGGTCCGTGTCTGCAAACCGCAACAAAGAAATGATTGGCTCCATGATCTTAATGCTAAGATCTACCGTGTCCCACCA
>LPNX010939526.1:344220-408814 GCA_001517045.1 Pseudotsuga menziesii
TCATGAATAAATCACCCATAAATTGTGCATCCTTGTATTTCCCAAGAGCATCCACCGCTTTCAAGAACGACGGTCCATTTTGGGAAGATACCATGAAATTGATGAGTGGATGGCATGCGGGATCCATCCATCCATCAGAAACAGTACTCACACTGCATGAGGGCCATGTTGTTCTATTTGGCTCAAGGATTTTATCTACCTCCTTCTTTGCTTTAACCAACAATGTGGTTCTAAGCTTCTCTGAACCAGGAGGCACATAACCACTTGGAGCTCGTTCCAAGATAGTTCGAACCGTCTCAAAATACAATGGTGACCGTGCAACATTGAATGAGATGAAGTTGAGGTAGAAGAAAAATGCAATGGTAAGGTCTACCTCTTCTCGCGCCTCTTGTTGGAAAATCCTATCCATTGGACCACCTGTAGATTGCCTCTTTCTTGTTTGATATGTATCCCCACGCCCATGAATACTAGGTGGAAATGGAGTCTTGGTGCTAGAGGACTTCCTCAAAAATGGAAAAGGATCATCCTCTTTTTTCTTGCTTGCTGCTGCCACCTTCCCTAAGCCAACAGGATCCTCTCTTTCCATATCCCTCCTTTGGTTAACAGTCACTGCTTTGCATGAAGAAATCCCACAAGAGGGAAGGGCCAACAAATGGCCCTTAACCTGGAAATATGTGCTCATGAACTCATGGTTGCAAAAATTGCATCTCCAAGACACATTGCCTCCCCCACCAAGCTTTGCCTCGGGCCCATCTTTCCGTGTCACATACTTCCACAAAGGGTATTTTTTTTCTTGGGCTTGTTGTCTTGCTAAAACAGGGTTAAATGGAGCATGAGCTCCACTAGCAGCCGATGGAGCACTTGACGGAGGAGGAGAACTGGTTGTGCTTGGTGGAATAGGAGGGGAGGCCCTAGATGGTGCATTTCTCCCTTTCCTTTCACCCCTACCTCCTGCCCTAGCTGATTGAGACATTCCTTTTCTTGTGTGATGGTTGAGCTTGCAATCCTCTCCACAAATCCACTGGAATGCACTTGGAATAGCTTGGAAACAATGGATAGCCTTCAGATCTCCTTCAAAACTTTTTCACCTGCACATAAAACTCACTCTCAACCAATTGCTTCCTTGCAAATGACAAAAAGAAAGGAAAAAAATTGACTTAAAACAAACTCGGCTGTCTTTTTTCGTCGTTTACGTGTCCTGTTTTCGGAATTCGTGTCCTATTTTCGGGACACGATGCGATTTCGTGTCCGACTCATTTTTTTTTCGTGTCCTATTTTCGGATTCGCCTGAAAGACGAATCGGACACGAATCTGATTCGAATCATGTCCGATTCGATCCCCACGGGACACGGGGGTCCTTCAGGACGAATCCGGTTTCTTAGATTAAAACCTAGCATAGAAGGTTATAACCTAGCCCATTGGGCAAACATTTGCGGTTGTCAACTTGTTTGTCGGAGTTATGCTTTTCAAGGTCTTAGGAGTAATGGACAGTAGTCAATTATACTTACATTCTCCTTTCCTTTGATTGTGGAACGCACCAGTTTAGTCTCGCTTCTATGAACCGCAAGGCCTCCTTGAGTCCCCTTTTGACTCCATGCTCCCTTCTGGTACTGACACGGGTCTTCCCTCGAGGATTGATCCTCCCTTCCCTTCCTGTCCATCAAACACAATCCTTTTCCTTTTTTGCTACAAACGTTTCTCTAAGGCAGCCTCTTCAGATCACCTTGCCCTCAGCTGCACCTGCCTTAACGATCCTAACTTAGGGAAACCCCCCTAGAGCTGGAAAAGAGCCAGCCTGAAATGAGGAGAGAGGGGTGTGGTGACATTGGTCTCTCTCTCGAGAGTTGTCACCAGGCTAGCGCGCTCACATTTTGGGCTTCAGCACTCGTGTGCCAGTTTTGGGCGACAACATTTTAAGAAATGCCTCCACTCTCAGATTAAGCTATGTGGGGTCCTTGGCCTTCTGTCCTTTTATGTGCTGAGAATTAAAAAAATTGATCGCAAGTGGCTCATCATTAGAGGCAACTTCATCTTCCATTCCTACTGGAGTTTTATCATCCTTATCAGTGGACTGCTCAACTACTCGAGATTTGGTTTTTCTTGAGGTGACATTAAGGCCAAGCATCTTGAGCTTGCGCTTGACTTGAGCTACTGGTAGACCAACTGCTTCTGCAATCAGACTACTACACTTCGTGTTTTCTTTGTGCTGCTTGAAAAGATCCTTGATAAGACCTTCCTATTCTCCACTGGAAAGAAACCTCTTCCTCTTCTTGGGAGATTTATTGCTCTTATCTTTCATGAGACTTCTTTTTCTCAAAAGCTTGCAATAATCTTGTCATGAGAATCTCATCATCCAAGTTATCTCCATCTCCCACTCCATTCGTAATCTCGTAATCCTTATCACTCAAATGCCCATCAACTCCAGATTTCTTGACAGGCATGTTGCATGCTTCAGACAGATTTCTGTTCACATTGCAATTGAAAAGCACTCTGAGAATTGCTTTGGTCTTGTCCAAGGTAAGTTGGCTTGCTAGCCATCTAAGGACAACCCTCGCACAATCATCCACTACAGATTGTTGAACAGGTGACACTCTCACATCATCTGGACTAAATAACCTAGGTACCTTCAAAGCAAGTCTTCTTGCAGCTTCTGAGATGGCAGGCTGACAAACAAGGTTGCAACATTCTTTCACCGGATCCACTACTTTGCAATCTGTCAAAAGTTTATTGCCATTAACTGCTTTTTCAATGTCTTTACCACTCTTTACAGGACAAGAGCCTTCAATGAGATTCGATGGTTGAGCATAAACAACAAGTATATATGATGAAATTATGAATAGTGACGTAAGTGCTTTGAATCCTATGGGTGATGGGGTGTAGAAAATTAGTTAAGGGGGAGTATATGAAGAAAGTTTATATATATATATATAGTCGAACCTATTGTCGAACCTCATCGGAAAATTCGAACCTGAACCGAACCAGAACCCGAACTGTGTGACTTAGGTGTGGAGGTAGTCGGTGGGCGAGTGATGTCTTGTTTGTTCAAGGCCCCTCAGCTAATAGTGACAATGGGGAATTACAATTTGAAGGATGACGCTTATATTGTCGATCTGGCAGAGACTAATGTGGTCTTTGGCGTTCAGTGGCTTAACACTCTGGGACATATCATGATGAACTACTGAACCTTGGAGATGGGGTTGAATGCACCAGATGACACAAAGGTGGTTCTGCGGTGCATGTCCAATGAAGCCCCAAGAGTTGTCTTCGACAAGCGGATGGAAGCTCTATTTAGATGGCGTGATGTAGCATATGCAACAGAGTGTCTGATCACCACATAGAATACCTCCCATGATGGCCGACAGTGCCATGTTGACTTACAAAATTTATTGGGGAAGCATGACAAGGTTTTTGGAGAGATTCCCCTAGGGAGGTCATCGAATAGAGGCTTCAAGCATACCATAGAGTTAGAAGAGGGGGAAAATCCTGTGATCACCACCTCCTAGAGACATCCGAAGGAATTCAAAGATGAGATCGAAATGGTGATCAAGGAGATGATAGTTATGGGGTATATCAGACTGAGCTCCAGTCCATTCGCATCTTCGGTTGTGTTGGTCAAAAAGAAAGATGGGACAATGCGGATGTGTATCGATTACCGTGCCTTGAGCAAAAAGACTATCAAGAACATGTATCCTATCCCCAGGAGTGATGAGTTGTTGGATGAGTTGTATGGGACAATATACTTTTCAAAGATTGATCTCTGATCAGGCTACCACCAGAGCAGGGTTCATAAGGAGGACATGCATAAGACAACCTTCAGATACCACTATGGCCACTAAGACTTTTTGGTTGTCGTTTGGGCTAACCAACTGTTATGCAGCCAAGTCCCAGAAATAGCATAAGAAGAGCAGAAATAGACAAAGAGAGAGTAATCCACGCCTTAACAATGAAGAACAAAGATAAATAGAAATCCTCTTCGAGGCTTCGAGGAACCTCCTTATACAGTGTATTGAGTACACAAGACAAGATACAATCATGACTAAAATGAGAATATCTCCTTCCTATGCATAGGAGACCAAGGTGTACAATAACAACTAATAGACTCACTGATAGACCCAAGCCGACATAAATAATATATAATGCACTGCAATATAGGGGGTAATGTGCCACAACATATGGAGTAATGTGCCATCATTAAGGGCTTAACATGCCCCTCCCTTTCAAAAAGTGTTGTCATCAACGTTGAAGTAGTCCTGGATATTGTTGTATAAAGGACTCATCTTCCCATGTGGAATCTTTCACGGGTAAGTTCTTCCATTTAATGAGATACTTTGGAATTGATCGATTTCAGAGCTATCTAGTTTTTATTTCAGTGATTTCTTCAAGCTCCAAGCTTATTTTTCCTTCCTTATCAAGTTCTAGTAATAACGTTTGAACTGGTATTTTGTCATTGATTACCTTCTTTAAACAGGAAACATGGAAAACTGGATGGATTCGTGAAGATCCAGGTAGTTCCAATTTGTAGGCCATACTACCAATCTTTTGTAGCACCTTGTAGGGACCGTAGTATTTAGGTGATAATTTATTATCCTTCTTGATGTTCTTAAGGGACATATGTTTGTATGGTTGTAGTCTTAAAAATACCCAATCGCCCAAATTAATGCTTCGTTCACTACGGTGTTGATTTTCCTGTTGTTTCATTCGATTTTGTGTTAGAGTCAGGTTGTCCTTTAAGAGTTGAAGAATTTGTTGTTGGTGCTTCATGTGGTCTTGTTGTCACTTTTCACACACCTACAAGGGAACGTGGTAGAAATATTCAAGCTACTCGGTGTGTCCTTGGGGAAAAGTCTCGAGTCAAGGTTGTCACCTTGTTCTTGACTCCTGTTAGGCCAACTCCTATTCAAAGCCAAGGGGGGTTAGACCCTATTAGTTTCTAAGGTTGTTAAGGCTTCGTTAGTGTGATGATTTGTGATTGAACGAGTTATTTAGGAGTTTTGATGAAAATACTAGAACAAGATATTGCAACAATATATGTAAACACAACAACATATAAATTATCTCAACACATGATAAATAAATGATCTTAAAGAAAATGGTTGTATATTATAAAATACCAGTGCCAATAATGGAGTCGGAATAAGGAGATGTTGTTGTAGTGTTGAGAAATGTGTTGCAAATGTTCTTGGTTAGTTTTAGATTAAATGTGGATAAATGAGTGAATTAGATAGGGGGGAGGGAAACTCCAAATATACCTGATGGTACGTGGAGTATGTCCAAAACCCTTATCCGATGTGGTTCCACGCAATGAATATGTGGGCTGGATCGGAGTCTCTGGAATGTGTCCAACACTACACCAACAAGGGTGTAGCTTGACGGTATCTCAAGGCCACTATCCGGTTGTTTTTGCTTCCTCTATGCACTTCCCCGCAACGAATTAATACGAGGTGTTGGATTTTCTCCTTGGGAGCTTAATTTAAATGTGAATCTATCTTTAAACTAGCCACCCTCGTTGCTTTTGATGCATCCAAGTGGTTGATCAAACTGCAGCAGTGCAGAGCATACACAACGGAGTCTTGGTAATTTTTAAGGATTTTAAAGCACTGTATTTGCTTCTTTGTTAAAAAGGAAAAAATACCTCAAAGAGTCTCTTTCGGTTCAAGTGAACCTAAATCGGGAAAGCAAAAAGGGGTTAGTTTTAAAAGATAAGTAAACAACTTAAAGCACTAAAGAATCAAAGGTTCTCTAATTAGTCCTACCATGCAACTCTTTCCCCTTTCGGGTAACTCGGGAAGTCATGGGGTTAGTATTTGTATTACTTTTGATCAGATAAAGATATATTGCAAACAAAAAAAAGCATTGATCAAAGTATATTGATCTTCACATGAAAAGAGACTAAACTAAAAAAAAGGAAAAACACAAAAAAAGACATCGACACAGATCCCCCCTGGGGAGATGGGAAGTGGGCTCTGAAGAGCCTACTCAAATATTTTATTACGATTGGTTACAATGCTTGTTAGGAAAGGCCACTTGGTTCTTATAGAAACCAAACCCAAGGGCTTACAAAATATTGAAAAAAAGTTATGGAACAAGGGGGAACTCTTGGGAAGCTTCGAAAGGCACAAAATTCAATTTTTGGGCAGTGTTTCTTTCTCTTTTTTCATCGACCTGCTAAAAACCAGCAAACTTTAATCAGTGAAATGTGCCCAAAAACACTTTGGAAGTGTCTTTGGACAACACAAAACAAATTGAAAAAATTCTAAGTTAAAATTTTGATTTTAAAGAAGGGCAAGTATCTAAGAAAATTGGGATTGAAACCCAACTTCTTAGGGTCTTGGACATCCTTTGCAAGGATTCCAATAAGGCAGTAGTGTGCTCGATTTAACTTTAAATTTTTAGGAAAAATACTTTCAAATGACAAGTTAAGAATATAACTCAAATTTGCTTGCAAAGGAAAGTAGATTTAGCTAGATATATTCAACGAATGATGAATCTTTTATACGAAACATTCAGATCTAGACTATGAGCTTTTAGAAGATAGATCTACGACATATTTCACTCTAAGATGATAGATCTAAAAAATAAAAGCTAGTAACCAAGTAGATTTTAAATTTTAAAAGGAGATAGAGCAGAGGATATGCTTGTAGTTGTGAAGATCCACCAAAGATCTTCCGGTGGAAGCAGTTGGACTATGCCGAGTGAAAAGGTGAAGATGATAAGGAACAAGCTTGTTCAAGACCTTCTCCACGGTAACCTGTAACTAGCATAGATAAAAACTTGCAGAGATTTATGAGATCGAATGATATACATATATAAGACTAGAGCAGCATGATAATAAACTTATTGAAAATGCTAAATCTTGATCTTTACATACATATGAACAACATAATCTATAAATAAACTTATTTAAAGACTCTTTTCTTTCGATTGGGAGCAATCTTGACAAGGTTAGATTCACAAATCAAGCAAGGATAAATACACTAGATACAAATTACCTCAAGCAAAAGCAGCGATATTCATCCAACCAAATGCCTTACACCATCTAGCCTCCAAACCTTTTCTTTATTCACAATGAAAAATACAACAATAATATTACAATGGAAATTCTTCTGAAGCAACTCTTACTAGCTTCAACGGAGAGGATCATGCTTTATTTATGGCCAGAGCAGACCCCAGGGGGGCATATCCAACACTGAAGATAACTGAGCAATTTGTGGGATGTATTGGAGTTAGACTTAAGTTAAGTTTGAGAGGAACAAGGAGTGGTAGGCGCCACCTCTTGAGAGATGCGCCTACCTCACCCAACCTCCACACGTAACGAATACTCACGCACCTGTTATCACCAACCTTGTAGTTGCGTATGTGAGATGTGTTGTCCGTCGATTGCACACCAGCAGCATAAATCAGTTGAAAGTTGTCTCCTCACTTGAGAAAGTGGGAGAGGTGTGACCTTGGGGGCAAGCATAGAGCCAGGTACTGTCACCTACTCCTAGCTCCTCCGTTTACGCTAACTCCTAACAAAGCCAAGGGGGGTAGTCCCTACAAAAGAGTTTACTAAGGCTCTTAAGGTTGTTAAAGTGTTTTTAGGTTGTGGATGCGGATGGGTGTTGTTTAGGAGTTTAATGTAATTAGAAGTGTTTGTTTATTAAGAGAATGATGATTAACTAGAAGCAATCCACGTTGCTAACAAGAGATTACATAGATAAGCACATATTCCAGACTAAGCATTCAGATATAAGAATTGAAATGAACCATAGACAGTTGATCAAGATAGAAAATTATTCAGATATAACAAAGCACCAGTGCCTTATGGAGTCAAATAAATACGTGAATAAAAGTCTAGGAATTAAGCTAGTGAGTATTAGATTTTGCGAGTGCTCTTGGTAGGTTTTAAAAGTTTTTAATAGTGGTCTTGCTTAAGGTAGGTGGATATCCTAACCGGAAATACCTTCAATGGCTCCGTTTGAAGACATGACGGACCTGTCTGGGATCATAGCTAAGTGTTCAATAACTTAACTACCTGTGCCTAGATCGGGTTGCCCGGCGCCCACACTTGGAATTTTCCCACATGCCTCGGTATTTAAACAAAACAACACCGGTGCGTTGGTTATGGGGTAAAAGTTTTAATTAAGTTACCCTTGTGCAAACTTTAACAAGTCCGTTCACTGTCCTGAGTACGAGCCCAACCTGAAAGTCGGCAGAGCATACTAGGTGAAGGATGATTAACGAAGTTAATTAATTAAAAGGGGTGCGTGTGTTAAAGTTTTTATTAAGTTAATTAATTAGACTCTCTGACAGAGAGCGCTCTTGACCTTGTCTTATGATAGAGGTTCAAGAGTCTTATCTAATCTAGATGAGATTAATGCAAGGATTGTGCAAACTAAGGATGCTCTTCGATAGAGAGTGCTCTTGACTTGTGTTTCTGCAAGTTCAAGAGTCTTACTTAAGAGTTAATTGATTAAACAATGTGAACAAAAAGCAAAGATGATTTATTAAACTCTCCGATAGAGAGCACTCTTGATCCACCTTATGGTGTGATTCAAGAGATTTAAGCAGTTGATTTACTTAGAAAGATAAACAATTTAAAAATAGAGTAATCAACTTAATTAATGAATTAGATGTAATGGATTAACAATTACTATTCTAAGAATAAGATGCAAATAATGATGAAGACAAGCAAATCTAACCTAAGCATACACAAGTAAACACAACACAAGCCTCCCCAAATGGGGGAGGATGAGAGTGGGGACTTAAAAACCCCACTCAAACAAAAGTACTTTATTGAAATTATTACAATTTGCCTTTAGGAATTTAATCCTTGAAAGGGATTTTCAAATAAAAGCATACAACTCTACTATCATTAAAATTTGCGTAAAAAATGAGAGTGATTTACTTTTACTTGAAACTTTTCTCGAACTTTGCAAAAAGGGAAAAGAAAAAGTTTGAATGAGAGCAAAAGAGTAAGGCAAAGAAAGCTGAAAATAAGAAGAAAAGAATAGGAAGAAGGAAGGAAAACAAAGAGAAGGTCAAAGACAAGAAAAGGGAAGAATAGGGCAGCCAACTATGAGGCCAAAGGAGTATAAAAAATGATGAAAATGGGGCAGCGATGAAGAAGGAAGATGGCTGTCATAAAAATAAAAAAACAGGACAGCGAACAAAAAGGGGGAGAAAAGGCCAAAAACAAGATGGAAGAAGGCCCAAAAACTAGGGCAAAAAGAGGCAAAAAATGGGCATAAACTAGGGCACACTAGGGCTGTCCAAAAAGAAGAAAATGAGTGGTAAAAAGAGTAAAACGGGGCAGCGATGAAGAAAAGATAAGAAAGGGAAAAACCAAGCAAGGAGGAAAAGGCTAGCAAGCAAGAAAAATAAGGGGATCAAGGAGCAAAGAAAGAATTAGAAGAGGAAAGTTCGGTAACCAACAAAGTATTTGAAATTATGGATGGAACCCAAGAGAGAGAGCTAGACTCCCAGCTTTCTTTTTGTATTTTGAAGAAGAAGATCTTTGTAGGTCCTGGAATGAAAGTGTTAGATTAAAAATGTTGCTTGAAGCCTGGGATAGAAGCAGTTGAGCTCACACCCTTCTTCAACCTGTGAAGCCTGAAAACACACTACGACTCAACACAAAACATGAGATTAAAATACATGCTAGTATGCTAAGAAAATTGAATCATGATCAACATTACGTATACACTGATTACTCATGTCCATCAAAATACTAATCTACTTCGCATAAACAACCAAGTTGAACTACAAATGATTGTTCTACTGTTCCAACAATGGCTCTCTTGAGCTAACAAATAAACAATTTAATCTCACATAAGCATTAAAGAATAGGGGTTAGAGACAATATCACCTCAACCAATTGCAAAAAACTACCACATCCAAGAGCTCATGGACCTCCAAAGTCTGATCTTTATTAAAAAATTAAAGCAAATGCTTGATACAATTTTCTCAGTGTAACTCTGCTACAAAAGTCGATCATAATAGAGCTCAAAGAGCCTCTATTTATACAAAGAGAGAAGGCTAAAACCCTAAAACCAAACTAAGAGTAACACTGGAGTAATTGAATGAGCTCGGCATGATCATATGGAGTTGAACTGAGCTGCAACTGAGTTGTAACTGAGTGCTGGAGTAATGAGGGGGGGTGAGGTGGCTCATCCTCCCTCATAATGATCACTCAACCAATAGATAACCCACACTTCAACCAAAAACGGATTTGACCAAAGAGGGCAAATTTCTGACTGATAGTTCAACTGCTACACTCTGATACTTGATCTGAAACTAACCGATATTGATTGGAATCATCATAAATGCTCGTGCCATGTCATTTAGCTTTTTATTTTATTTTCTACAAAATATTTATTTTTAATATTTTAATTAATAATTTCTCCGTAAATGACTTTTTTGAGAAATTATTAATTATGAGGCTGAATGAATTTCTGAAACTTGGAGATAGCTGGCCGGCTAATCATGAATGATATTTGGCTTAAGGTTAGAGCCTTCAATCACTGAATTCGGGTTCCGAATGACTAACTTATTACAAATTGAATTTTTCCATTTAAATTATGAAAAAATTTAATTAAAAACTTAGGGAAAATTAAAAAATTAAAAAATTAAAATTTTTTCTCTGTTTGAAAAAGATTTTTTCAATTTTTTTTTATATGTCCAGATGACTTAGGACATGACCATGCTCTACCTAAATAATGCCTAGTCTGTTTATAACACTCAGTTGGGATCTAATAATCCCCAAGGCCCAGAATTCAACATCGGGCATTCCAGCTTTGGAGGAAGCGGGAGAAAACCTCGTCAATTATACTCGGCTGAAGGCAAAGCATAATTGTCAGGGACAAAAAACTCCTTGGAATACCTTATTTGAGATTCTACGTCTTAGGAGACCGAACCACTCAAAAAATACCCTACTAACACATTTTATTACAAACCCCGCGGGGCCATGGTCAAAATTATTCAAATAAAAAATTGGCTAGCCAATATTGGCTAGACATGAAGACGGATCAACTGATACACTGGTATCAGACTTTGAACAAGTCTGTCAACCGACGGCTCCTCAGGTAACCCAATTATGGTACAACCAAGTGGATAACAAGATGGATCAAGGATAGACGGTAGAGGGACATGCAACTAAGGAGGTGGAACCAAGATTGCCTCGACTCCCAAATGGATGGTTGTCACGCCAGTCGAGGCAGTCTTCGCTTTATGTTATCTTAGCCCAAGACAACAAAGAGGGAGACGCAGATCTACTCTCGATAGGAGAGATCAGACCTAGACACTAGATCAGATCAAATAGACTTGAGGTACGTAAGGTGTAAGGTAAAATGGAAACCCTAGATCTATGGAGGATGTCACTAGGTGAACCAAGGCTTTAGATTAGGGTTTAGGAAGTGTGAGGCTTGATCCAAAGTGGGACACAGGTGACCTATGAGGTAAGTACTAGATTTGGGGTTAAGGTACTAGCAACAGGTGAAGATACCCGCTGCCTTAGGAAACGTACCCAATGCAGGGAGGGCTGGAACAAGATTGGGGCTACCTAGTTGTTGCTGCTGCAACTTTTTCCCCCAAAAAATTTTTACATTTTTTTTGGTCCCCCCTTTTAGATCCTAGTTTTTGCTTCTTAGGCATTTTGATTTTGAAATCCAGCATTTATGGCTTGTTTATTATGGGGAAAGGTTCAAGATTTTTGTTTTTTTTACTAAGTCAGAAAAATCCCTTTTAGCCACGGTAGCGGGTGTTTTTTCAAGTTCGGAGCCGCTATGGCAGACGGATTTTCGGTTTTGTGCCGCAACAGCGGGTGAAGTTTCAGTTTGAATATCAGGAGAGTTCCTGATTCTTTGTCCCGCTACAGTGGACGGTTTCTCAAGTCCACGACTGCTGCGTCGATTGATCTTTTGGTTTCTTTCGGTTTGATTTATGAAGCCGCTACGGCGGACGGTTTTTTGGTTTCATGCCGCAACGACGGATGAGAAGTTATGTTGAGAATCGGAGCTTCATCTGACTCCTCTGCCTCGCCTTGTCAAGTGATTCTGTATCTTTCTGCCGCTACAGCGGGGGCGCGTACAAGTTTCTTATCAGGACTTGTTCCGATTTTTGGGACCCGCTGCGGCAGATGCCTTTCCCTTTGGCTACCGCAACGACGAAGGAGTTTCCTCTTCAATGACCCGATCCTCATTAGGCCTACAAGAGCGAGAAGTGTTAGTCTTGGAGTCGCTACAACGGATGTCGTCCAGGTTTTCTTGCCGATGTGGTTTTGACCACCGAGCCGCAAAAGAAATGCGGGTGCATTACTGAGTCTTAAGCCGATGGGTGGGGTTGTGATGGGATGTTAGAGCCACCGTTGTCGGGGTTGTTTTCATGTTGACTTACGCACTTTGTTTTGGCGCCAACAGCGTTTTGCTTGGCGATGTGGGTTTTAATGTTTCAACTATCGCTTTAAAGGTTTTGCCTGTGGTAATCTATTTATACACCGGGGGAGAGTTTTTTTACCATTGTGGTTTTTCTTTACTGTGAGAGTTTGACGCTATTAGTGTGATTTTATCCCGTTTGGAGTGTCTGCATCACCTGTGGAGCTCACGTGGCATGTCCTCACTAAGCATCTTCGACTGCGTGTCTAGCCTGTCGCCTACGAGGTAGGTTTTCCATCCACCTTGTGTTAGGGTAATTTTTGAGCTGTCAGTATTTGATACGTCGCGATAAGGGTGGGTAGATTTTTGTTGGGATTTTAAAAGGGTTTCCCCTTACGTTTTAGGTTTTACCATTCCCTTATGAGTCACTTTGGTCGCCCTATTTGCTCTTAGAAACCCCATCAGTCCGTTCGGGGGCATTTCACCCGCAGTTGTTAGATAATAATGAATCTCCAGAGGTCTGAGCTTTTCGCCGGCATGGAGCAGACCTATTGCTCGCCTCCGGGCGTTAGCAGAGACTACAGTCTTTTCATCTCAGGCAAACCTTGTAGATTTTGGCGTTATATCTTTCGGCCATGGGATATTGAGCCTGGAGGTTTTAACCTAGGGCGTCACTGTCCGGAGCTTTGGAGCATTTCCTTTGGGCCAAGAACCTTTTGAATGTTTTGTGTCTAAGGGCGGGAAGGTCTCGTAGATTGATTAGCATTTTTACCCAATGGCCGACGATGGCAGGGTAATGCAGAGTATTGATGTTGTTTTCAACGGTTTGCATAGCATAACATATCAATTTTATTTTTCTTCTCTCATTCAAATGCACAGGTTAGGTTAATGATGTAAATACTGAAATGCTTTTTATGTTATTGCAGTCATTGCTCATATCAGACATCATGACAAAGAGAGGAAAGAAGAAAGCCAAGATTGTAGATTATGAATCAGATGCAGAAATTGTAGAGTTTGCACCCGTGTCAAGGGTAGAATTAATTTATGAGGATACAAAGGCCATCATTGGGGCTAAACCCGAATTCAAATGGGGTCAGATTTATCACATGCTGGTAGAAAAGAAAGTTCCAGAAGCAGGGTTGGAAGACCTGGGCCTGTATGACAACGTACTGAGATCCGGAATCACTAAGGTGGCCACTAGGCCAGAAATTTTCCCTTGCGCAAAAGTCATCGGATGGATTCTGCCCAGGATAGATGTAACAAGGATGATGATGAACGATGCGAAGAACAAAGGATTTGCATTTTTCGCACCCACATTTTTATCAGCAGCATACAACTTGTCGGAGAAAGAAATTAGCATAACCACAGACTGGGTGAAGAGCTTGAAGCTCGATTACGTAGCCACAACAAAAATGATGGTGGTTGAAGGAAAGACTTTCAGACACAAGCAATCGGGGGAGTACGAGACAACACATCTACGGACCCCATACAGATTGATAGTGCTAATGCTGAATAAGATTTACGACAGAACCGATGGGAAGTTCTACAAGTTTGGGTGGATTCCACTGGTCTACCATATAGCTATGAAAGGGACAGTCTTTAACTGGGTTGACATAGTAGCCAAAAATTTGTCCACCTATATCAAAGCAGCTCAAGAAAGTTTGCACCTAAGCAAATCTTAATTCTATATGTCTTCCTTCTTAGTGGACTGCATACTTTACCGCCATCGGTTTGAAAGGCTAAATTGTACATGGAAGGGAGGGAAAGCCCCTATATACACAGCTTACCAGATATTGGGATCTCACAAATATCATAATTACTACAAGATGATATGTGAAGAATTCTTGATGCCCCCATACCAGCTAATTTTCGTAGAGGAATGTACATGCATATCTGAGGGAGCCTTGGAGTCCATCAAGGAGTATGGGGATTACTTCTTATCTGAAGAAGGTACGTATCTGAGGATGTATGGGGGAACTAAAGCACCCTCATTATTGCCGAGATATGCAACCGAATACGTAGTTCACAAGGAAGCTGTTAAGAAGCTTTTTTTGGATGGTTTTGGAAGTCACTTGTTTGATCTAAAGAAGGCCGTGTTTCCGCCATTACCATTTTATGTGGGGAGTTAAAATGGTAATGGTAATTCAAGAGTGCCCCTGAATTTGTCAAGGAACTGGAGATCTTCCATTTCGGAGAAAAGAGCTTCCACCGAAATGACTCCCAAGGTAAGGTTGCAGCCTATAAGGAAGCCCTCAAGGTAAATTTTGAATATATTGACTATGTGGACAAAGATGAACAAATATACAGGAACGTTTGCAACATGACTGCTTTAAACAAGCGGCTTAAAAGGAATACTTCAATAGCTGAAGTTAAAGGCAGCAGCAGTAGCAACCCAGAACCAAAAGGACAGGAGGACGAAGCTGTAAGAAAATTAAAAGAAGAAACTGCAAGGAGGTTGGCAGCAGGGGCAAAGATAGTTTTGGCTAAGGAAGTGCAGAGAGATAAGGAGGAAGAAGTCGCTAGAAAGAAAAGCGAAGAAGATAAGAGAAAGAAAGAGGAGGCTATCAAAGAAAATATTGCAGAACTAGAAAGGGCCATAACTCAAGAGGGTTTAAATCTGGAACAAGAAGTACGAGACCAAGAAGGGTTCACGGAAGAACAAAGCGAGAAAGATGAAGAAGATCTAGGTGGTGAGGATCAAGGACAAAGCCCTATTCGGGACAACCCAAGGAACCCTTCGTCCACATCAAGCAACATACTTACCAGAGGGCATCTCCCTTTGGTTGAATTGGAGTTGGTGCCTTTTACCCCATCCAAGCAGTATGATGTTGCATGCCTAGAACATGTACAGTTTGATCCGAAAAAGAAGTCCATCGTGTGGAAAATGGAGAAGACTTTGAGAATAGGAAACCAACCCCCGATCACCACAGTGACCAAAAAGACGGTCGTGAGGAATGTAGAGGAAGATCCGAAGCAATTGGCCTCTATGGGTGTTGCAACCACACATGCAAATGCCCATAATATAAATAAACTCATAGAAACCCTTGATCACTATAAGGGGAAGATGGTAGAGATGAAAGAGGTTTTGAGGAAGGAAGAAAGAGTAGGCAGGGAATCAAAGAGAAAATATGAAGCTACTTTTTAAGACTATGAGAAGCTTCAACAAGATTACCAAATTCTAGGAGAGGAGCGGGATACGTTGAAGCTGTCAAACATGGCTTTTGACAGGAAGAAGCAGGAATTAGAAGGTAAAGTGGCAAAGACCGAAGCACAGAAATATGCGGCTGAACAGCAAGCAAGACAATATGAAGCTCGAATTGCGGAACTAGAAGCCCGAAATAGTTCCTTGGAGGTGTTATTGAAAGCAGCAAACGAACAAAAGACAGCTATAATACCTCTGACAAAGCATGCTCTCTTTCTTAGGGGTAAGATCCATTAAATGCAAGTTCAAATCTCGAGAGAAGTTGTCAAAGTCAAACAAGTGGAAGATCGACTGCGGGAAATTTCAGCCACAGCTACGGAATTCAAAGATAAAACCCAAGACATTATAGAAATCATTCAAGGGAGATTGACATGGTTGGAAACAACCAAAGAACCTCCAGAAAATGCACCAGTCAAAGACCCAGAAAGGTTGCAGCTTGAGTATGAACTGATAGGTTTCAGCCATAGAGCTACTGAGAAATTGGTAGAGGGAGTCTAGAAAACAATAGACAAATGCGTGGATTTCTGCAAGAAAGTACTCACAATTCATAACAGGTGTCAGACATCATCCAAAAAGAGGCTAGATGAGCTTCCACTACATGAAGAACACTTGAAGCAATTACATGCTAGGTTGTAGGAGGATGAGCTTGGCATACAGTTGATAAAAAACTTAGATGAAATGGTGATAAAAAATGTGATTGCCCAAGCTGCAGTTAGTAACTGCCTTTTAGAAGATCAGCTCAAGATGGCTGACATAAAGGCTCAGGCTTCCAAACATGAAGTCACGGTTAGATTCTTGGAGCCAATTGAGTTTGAGATAATTGTTTCAGACACTAAGGCATGGAAACAATTCATTGCTGAGTTGACTGGGTCCACTTAAGTGTTTTGTCTTTTTCACACATGGACATATTTGTAATATTTTGTATTTACTTTTTGAGCACATTAAAGACAAGTTTTTATGTAACCGAAAGATAAGAAAGCCCAAAGGGCAGGAAGACCAAAGGTCATTTTGAGATGTATAAAATTATAAATATAGATAGGATCGAATGAGGAAAGGACTTCTCGCTAGAATAGTTACTGAAGCTTGTTGTAAGAAGAACTATTTCCTTTTATAATAAAGAAGATGGAATTTTTGCTGGAGAGAGTATTGCATAAGCCTCAAAACATGTTATGTAAAGCTGAATGAAGAACTATTTCATTTTTTAGCACAATATACAATTTGTGAGATCGTTCCTAACCCTCTGAACTATTTATGAGTTATGAGTGATTTTATGTTATGTGATGAACCTTATGCAATAATGAATGATGAATGTTTTAATGTCTCTGAGCTATCTCTATGTTAACTTTCTGCTGGTGTATCTTGGATTTATCAGTTATCTGTAGAGTTCTTTATGCAAACATTACAATACATCATTCATTCTTATTTAATATCAATCTTGCTCCCTGGGGATAGGCTAGAATAGATTTAGATTAGTTGTTCTGTTTCTATTACCTGCATTTAATATAGGCACTTGCATCTCATACATAAAAGATAAAATATATAAACGGTGGATCGGGCCGCAACCGGTAAAAGAGATTTAAAACTTTACTTTAACTCTACGGTAGCCGGACCGCAAACCAAACGGATTCCCCATACCAAACGATAAGCGATATGTTTGAGAACGGTTATTGGGGAGAAACCTATTGTCGGTACCTAGGATTTTTTCAGGCATCAACACTAGTACCGATGGATAGACGCGATGAAAGATATGACAATATCAGAATACCAGAGTTACCAGGATAAAGTCAAAACACAGGAAACACAGGAAAAAGAGAGGGGAGCGCTAGGGTTGGAAATTAGTGCCTATCAGATCTAGGGAAATGGAGTCACTATCTCCTCAGCATTGGAGGAGACCCACCTAGGAAACAGCCCGATCTACAAACCCAAAAAGGTATTTTGCCGGAAAAGTCAGATCATGGGAAAAACCAGCAGCTTGATGGATAGTGCTAGGGTTTGGGCGACCAATTTTTTAGATCTAGGGCAAACCAACCACTTCTAGCTCAACATTGAGGAAGATTTGGTGAGGGGAAAACCCGATCTACAAAACCCAACAGTGGTTTGGCCAGAGATCAAGCGGTCTAGTTTTCAGTATTTTTTGGTTTTTTATTATTATGGGATTTTGATGTGAAAATTAAGAAAACAGATGCCAATGGATTGAGATCTGGAAGAAAGGTACTAACCTGTAGATCTTACCTGGAAAACCTTGTAGATGCCTTGATGATGATGATCCCTGCTATCCCGATCAATTTGAGAAGCTTTAAGCAAGTTCTATGTCCAACGTTTTGCTCCAAGAAGTCAATGCGCCCTCTCTCTTGCACAACAAACGTCAACCATATCAGATTTGCTGCATCATGAGAAAAAAGTAAGATGCTACAGAAGAATAGCAAGAAGAAATCATAGATCGCAATGACACTAATGAAAACCCCCTGATACAAGCGAAGCCAATCCAAGCGAGTTGAGGAGCCCCTGCAAAAATGCCAAACTGATGTTGCCCTCCTGTAGACGAGACAAAGATTCCTGAAAAAATATATAGATCTCACAAAAATTTCCCGAATGCTAGGAAGCAAAAGACTTTCCAATCACCATCTAAGAACACCAGATGCAAAGGAGGTCCAAGAAATATCCACAAGAAAAGTTTTTCTATTATCTAGATTCAAGAACCAAAAACCCCTTACAAATGAGAAGCTCTCTCCTTTAAATAGGAATGAGAGAACCAAAATCATAACCACTTTTCAAATGAGTGGATAAGATTAAAAAATACAAATGTCTAATCAATGATTGAGATGAGTTCAACATACAATACATGGATCAATATAACAATATAATATAAAAGTGGACTAAATCACCCTAGGAGAGGGGATCCCACTCAACAAGAAATAAATGAAGCACATGGTGGGTCCATGGAGTGTTAACTAACTCCTTCTGGGTGTCCCCATGGCACAATAAAAATAATATAAATTTTAAACTCTAAAATTGTGGCTCCTTGAGGAAATCGTGAGCCTCTAAAAGATCTAGAAAATAATATAAAATGCCCAAAAAATAGATGTGGGCCTATCCAGGTGTTGCAATTGCTGGAGAAGGTGTGGAAGACATCACTCTCATAATCAAAACTCATCCCATGCCATTTCCTTGCCTCATTAGCCCAAATCGAATTCTTTAGTAGCCATTTAATTATTTTTTAATTTGCCTCGGGAAACGTGAACCTGCCAAAACAGCCTCCTAGGGTGCCTACGTTATCCAACTGATCCCACCAGGCTCTTTGGGAGGGGGGTACTATGGTACAATCAAGTGGTTGGACCCCCTGTGCCCCATATAGTTCCCTAGGAGATCCAACAAAATCATCTCCCTGCTCAGACCTGCCATCTAGTGAAGCAAAACTGCACCAGAAGGTAAAATGAGCCTGATCATCTCTGTAAGTGCCCGGAACTGAAAACAAGTTCTCACTGGACTTAGAAAGTCCAAATCCATCTAAGGTATATACGCATAACCTCTCTAGATCTCTGCCTGATCATCTACAATATCCAATAGACAAAATAATAACCTGTAAATGATCAAATAACCAATATAACTCAGGCTGGCATCCATCTCCTGCAAGTGTTCAAAGGCTAAGACATGCTCTACAAATCATTTAAGTAACAATCATAACAATTAGCAATCACCTCATTGGCGGTACATCAACCAAATACATATATAGGGTTTCATTTATTAACTATAACTCAGATCAGACTTTCAAGACCATACTCACTTCATAGTTGTAGTCAATTTGCTAGTGAAGGGTGAAGGCTAAAATTTACAAGGCTTGGACAAGGGATAACCACCAACTCGACATTGTGACACTTTGGATATGGAAAGGGAATACTCACTCTAGCCATGTGTCGAACAAACAACAACAAAGGGGATGGCAGTGCCTCACAAATGGGTGAACTACTTCAGAGGTGCTTACTCACCTTGACAAATGCTCACAATCCAACTCAATACAAGCAAGGCCATCAATCTTTAGATAGAACTTTTAGGAACCATTTTTTTTTGGGCTTTTTATTTTCCATAGCCTTGGTCCACATATATTTTTATACGGACTTTTATTATTTTAGGCTTTGCATTCATGTATGTTGAAAAACACTGCTTTTCATGAATACTTTAAGATATTTCATTGCAACATTTTTTAGAGCCAATTTCATTAGGCTAGCCTTTCATTCATGTATGTTGAAAAACACTACTTTTCATGAATAGGCTTTTCATAGATATTCATTTCAGTTCCAAATACATTGTATTGATGGCAGCGCTATTTGTTTTCGGTAAGCAAACACATCCTAGGCAACTCAGAGCCGAGACACAAATAAACAGGGAGGCTTGTCCGACAAAGGCTCTAGCAAGGAAAGGTCCTCCATGCCACAAGTCAAGCAGTAGGTTGGGTTGAAACAGAACTGGAAGGTAATGGATGGGTGGAGACAGTGAATAATGAAACCAACACTAGCAAGCCAAAGTACGGTGGGAATGACTACCTCTATTCTCCCTGTTGCCGCCTAATTCACACTTTAAGACATAGGAAAGTCACAACCTGCTATGTGTGTCCTTGGGGGCAAGTGAGAGCTGGGGACCACTGTCACCACAGTCCATAACTCCTCCATTTAGGCAAGATCCCAACAGAGCCAAGGGGGGTAGTCCCTACAGGAAAGCTAAGTTCCAGATTTATTAATTAATTATAAATTAATTAAAGGGATCTTTTATTAAGATTTGTGAAGCTAAGCCTTTATATTATCTAAGGAATGACAAGCAGCATGCAAATGCAAAGACTTTTTTTTAATGACAAGCAAACCTTGAGATAAATAAAGACCAATGCCTATTACAAATGGAGTCTAAAATTATAACTTTACAGATTTACAACTGAAATTGAAATGTAAGTTAATTAAACCACAGTTTAGGTGTTATCCCAATTAAACAAGGTTACAATATGGCAAATGAATACTTATGAACAATATAAACAATAATAAATGAGCAGTTAACCAATATTAGCAGTATCCACAGTTGTAACAGATTGAATAATGGAACAATTGTCAAGCTATTACCCCAAAAATTTGTGTTACACAAGATCTCAGATTACTAAACCATGAATTAAAGATGTCACCACAAGAATTTGCGAAGCTGAAATGAAATGCTTGTAACTGAAAAGTGAAGAGCTTGCAAAAATAAAAGTACTTGCAGTGAAAACCTTGAACAGCAAGGTGATAGCAATGACCTGTGTTTGTAGGACGTTTTGCAATGTATCTTGGTTTATTTTAGTAAATTTTATTAAAGTTTTTTTTCTTGAATTTTAGTCTTAGAACCGGTGGTGTGACTACCCCGATCTAGTACTTCTCCAGTCAAAGAGGGAATGCTGTTGCGCTCAACAAAGTGGGAGCAAAGCCCACCTGTAGCTCACAGGTCAAACCCCAATGCCTCGGTGCTCAACAAGGAGGACGTCAAAGCGCCTAGAGACCCCCCACGGTCTACTACCCCTTCTAGCTTCCTGAGGTCACTGTTTTTAGTTGACAGGAAAAATGGCTAGATGGATGCCTATTAAACTAAGACTTCCCTATCCCCTGTCGTATCTCGTGAGTACCCCGAAGGGTGATAACTGAGTAGAGGAGCAGAAAATTGGAAGTTGTTGTTGGTAATTTTTAGAAGTAAATTTTATCTGGGTGATTAGCATGCAATGTTTATTTTAAAACGATCAACAAGATCAACCAAGCGGTATCGGGAGGTGCTGGTATTTGATCTTGGACTTGGAAGATAAAATGTGTTGAAATTGTAGCAAAAATGAAAGTGTTGTTCTAATTACCTAAGCCCCCACTTCTCCTGTTTTTCATATCCAACTTGAAGTCCCTAAAGGGAGATGACAAGTGGATAGAGGATACACAGGATAAATGGGTTGTATGATTACCCTTTAACAGAAAAATAAAACTTGGAAAAGGAAAGTACAACTAACCTAAACAATAGCTAACCTCACAACAATCTCTGTTACAGAGATGGTGGTCTGTAACAGAGATAGGTGGGTGACCAGAAATAAACTTGCAATGAAATGAATCTAAGCAACTAGTTTCTACTTCCTACTCTACTTCCTAATCTATTCATATATAGATTACAAGTGCTTATTAAACTTTTGTAGAATAACCCAAGAGAACTTCTCGTTGGGGTTTACAAATATCAGAAAATAAGAGAGAGAGGTGAGGGTTTGAACCCTTTTTGGAACCGGTTGAAGGTTGATGTATTTCTGGGCCTATTTGGAGATAAACCCCTCCTGATCAAAATTGGTCTATCTCTTCAACCACTTATCAGAATGACATGGGACTCGAAGCAGTGGCTTAGGGGGTTTCATAGCATTTTATCTTGCATTCATAGCCCCTATTACAAAATGCCAGTGCTTGAGCAATTACATTATTACATCAAAATTGAGTTAATTAACCACCAAGGGGTGAAATTAATTAACTAAGAAAAAATAATAAAAATACAACAACATAACGAAACTCCGCAAGACTCTATACAAATGTCTAGCATGGTCATGAATAACATTTTGAACCCTTAGCCACCTCATGGACTTGACTGGTAGAACGCCCGTCACCACTTTGGAGGATTTTGATTGAAAAACCAAACCGATTAAACTCGTTTACACAACAAGATCAATTGGAAAGGGAAAAAACACTCGATGAGGGGACTTCCCTAACAACCAGTTCCATGGTGTGGCATCCATATCATATGACCCACACTAGCACACATAATTACATTAATTTTCCCACGCAGGGGAGCGGACATTTCGTTTTACAAAGGGGCAATTGCCCTGCAGAAGTGAAAAAATCCTCATATTTTTCCAAGGTACAACTTGTACAATTATGTACATCTTCATGTACATGGAGTTGCCACCTAGTCGAAATAGGTGGGCAACACTCCCTAAGGAGGGTAAAACCAATGAGTATAGATCAAGAACTTCCAAGTCTGAGTAGGGACATCAATACATAATATAGATACATCCAAGTCCACAAATTTATATGACCGCCAGATCATGACACTAAATGCTAATACATGTCTCAAAAATGAGTATAAGAGCAATGATAACCATAACACAATATAATATAAGCTGAGTCATAACCATGCAAATAATCCATCTGAACCATCATCTATCAAATCTGGGCATCACTAACTGCTTTGAAAATGACTAAATGACTACATCAGTCCTCGAATCTGAGTGTCTTGAGACTCAGTCCTGGCATGGGAGAGTACTATAGTCCGCTAATAAAATAATGATACATCAAAACTGCTCATCTCAGCATCTCATATGTAGGAGATTTGTCTAAAAAATGTACTGAATCTGAAAAGTAGAATATGGTAGCCTGGCTACTATATATGTGATAACAGCACCACAACTCCAAAGCGCAAACATGAGGGTAAGGAAGCACACTATTGGATCATGGGAGGTCGCCACCATTCAATCAAATTCCAACTAGCAGCTCAATTAATATTCAATCGCCAATACAACACTACTTATGTGAGTTCAATGAGGATGGCATCATCCAACACTATATGATTCGTAGCACTTTAAAATTATCCAAAGTTTTAATTTGTTAGCATTTGGAAAGGGTCGCATGCCCATGAGGGGTCCACTTGCCATGCCACCCCACTTTTAATTTAACTTATTTTTTGACTTTTCAAAATTTGACTTTAGTGCCAAATTGTCGCAACTTTAGCATTAAAATGTTGTTTTGCTGCACCTTTAGAGAAATAATGCCTTTGTAGACACTGAGAGGGGGGGTGAATCAGTGTGAAGCCAATTTTAAACTTTTCTTAGCTTATCACAGTTAGCTACCAGATCATCATTCCATTACTCTGCCATAATCATTTCATAAACATCTTTCACTTCATCATTCACATAGCATAAGCATTTCATTCATAAAGAACCATAACACAAAAGAACACAACACCATATAATTTTGTAATATTTTTATATTAGTTTTGGTTTGGCTACAACCGTTAGGCAAAATCAGCACCTACTGATATGAAGAGCACCTACTCTGCATCCAGGACCCTGCCTAGTTTTCTTAGACCCTACTAAGAAGGGTTTGAGGTATCCTAACCTCAAAAGCAAGACAAGCTTGCTTTTACAATTAAAGCTCACTGTCACATCAACATCATCTGTCTCTTCAATCTGTTCTGTTGCTGGTCAATTCTGCTGATCATCTGCTCATCACTCTCATCAACACTGCTGCAACACACTTCTCAATCTTCTCTGTTCATCAACACCTACTCTTCAATACTGCCAAGTCATCAAGGTCTGCTCATCTCTGTTGTTGTTGGTCAACTGCTCATCAACACTACTCATCATCTTTACTGCTGGTCATAATTCTCTAATCAATATGTGCTCATTAACCTCTGCTCAAGAAGCCTCATCAATCCACATGTCATATTCAACCTGTCAAGCATCTCACTGTGTAAGCGCTGTCAATGTCATCAACCTGTCACTATCATTTGTCATATCATATCAGACTGCTGTCACTGTCATATGAATGGCTGTCACTGTTTGTTTGCATCATACAGAATGTATTAGATCAAAGCATCATCATCTTAGTGGAGTATGCATAAAAAATGCCATCATCATCATAGGGTGCATCATTCAATTATCATGATCATATCAAGGAGCAGTATCCATCATCACATAGAAGCATGAATCATCATTATATGGTTGCATGCATCTTCATGTGTGTCATCATATCATATCATAAACCTGTCAAATCTGCTGCTCAAGAATCTGTTCATACTCTGATTATGCCATTAAATTATGCTAACGATCAAGACAATCATCTATGTACTGCTCAAGCCAATTCATCACAGGTTTGTTTTGTCATCAATAATTTATTAATTTTCTTATGTCAATGCACTGCCCATTGCTCATAAACAGTCTGCTTATGTACCTAAGTGTCTTCACTTATCATATCTCGTACTTGTCACTTTAATACTTATCACACCCTGCTCTTCATTTGCTCACTAAAGTCTGTCAATGTCTACTCAGGTTATCAATCAACTACCCCTGGCTGTCACACATCTCGGACCTGCTGCTGTTATGTTAAAGATCTGCACTTTTTACTTCTGCTCATCAAAGAATACATTTATGCCAAGACCAAGACAAAGAGATATTCCTGCCCTCTATCAGTCTGTCTTCTAATTCCTAGTGTTACCCCAAAGACACAAAGAGTATGAAGAAATTCCTTTGACTCTTTCAATCTTCTATGGCAATCTTTTGGACTGTGGTACCATTAAATTGTGATCCAAAAACACCTTGATATTTTGCTGAGTTTAAATAGCTTCATATTCTTTAAGGTCATAACATACAACATTCACCAAGAATAAGGCTTCATATCCTTATTATGCTGCTATACTTCTCTATCCGAGATTCAGAAATAAACTTCACTTCAAAACATGACATTAAACATTAAATCTGCTCATAATCATCATAGACTTTGCTCCAACCCAAAAAGGATTACAACCAGCACTTCAGCAGTATATATATATCAGACTGATATTGTTTTGCTTGCAAACATAAACTGACTTGAGAATGGCTAAAGTCTGATCTATGTGATGCAACTTTTAGGACTAGAGAAATGCTGAAATTGACTATAATTCACAACAGTTAGACTCAGCAATAAACATGCCCAACATACAAGAAAATACAAAAGACTCAAACCTGGGAATTGCCTTTTGGATGGCAGCCAGCTCAACAGTGGTGTTGACTGAAATAGGACCTTAAATCAGCTATAACAGTACCCTGGCTTTTCTCAAAACCAACCACTGGTTCAGTTCCTTAAAGATGACTGTCTTATGTTCCTTGTTGCCCAAATGCCTTCAAAAGATTCGGCCTTCAGCACTGAGAATTTGAAAGATGCACAAAGAACCAAGTATATATAATATACACAATAAGCTTGCCCGAATTACATGCTTGACAGTCTTTAATGAAAGCTTTATAGCTGCTGTTTGGATGCCCTAGAAGAGTTCAGACTTTCAGAAAGCTTCGCTGTCTCTTTTTATTCCAGAGGGGTCCAGCATTTTAAGTACTTGCTCATGCACTTATGCCAAGATTACTATAATTTCTGTTATAGCCTTCAAGATCAAACCATTTCTCCAATGATGCTTACACAAAAGAATTAACCAATTTGCTGCTGTGGTAACACTGTTTCGAAACTCAGAGCTAGAAAATCATAAGCTTGGGACTTGGACTGCTGTGCATCAACCTCGGACTTGGTATGATGTTTAGGAACAATTCGGGACTGCTAATAAAAAGCCCCAAGTCCAAACTGGACTGTCACAAGCAGCAAGAAGATTAAACCAAAAATCAATCTGCTGTAACCTTCGACCCAGCAGCAGTAACCTATCACTGAAGCCGTAGATGATCTCCAAGAATTCGGGATGTCTGCTTGTCTAATTAGAGAACCAAGATAGTCCAAGATGGGACTTTGTAGGGTAAGAAATCTCCAACCAACTTCAAAAACAAGAAGAAGCCAATGCATCTATAAATCTCTGCTACTGTAAATATACCCTAACTTGGACTGTTTGCTGATTTGGAAGAATGTGGTATGCTGCAATTTGCGACTGTCATTTCATGCTGCCACAAATTCTTTCCTCAGCTGGTACGTTAGGGCATAATTCCTCCATAGGTTTACCTCAGTGAGACCTGTCATACTTTGTCTTCCATCATCACTTGAAAATTGCCTCAGACCAACAAAGAATAAACAAAACAAAAAGATGTTGTCCACTGTAGCTGCCTGCTACAGTACCTGAAAATTCTAACCTCACTGCTGCCAAAAATTTCCTCAGTCTGCTGCGCCTGCCTCAGTCATTAGACACCCGAAATTTCAGAGCTCCATCAAAAATTTCCACATCAAAAATGAGGATTTGATGGGGTATAAATACTAAATTTTCACCCATATTTTGCTGAGCCGACATATAATATATTTTAATTTTTAATGGGGCCGACATACAAAAATATTTTATTTTTTAATAAAACTTTGACTGAGCCGACTTAAAAAGTATTTTATTTCTGGGCCGACATTCTAAAAAACATATTCTTCAGTTAATAAGTGTGCAATCTGTGTCCATTTGTCCACAACTTGAGCAGCCATTTTGCAATTGCAGGCAACAAATATCTTCTATGAATGAAGGAGACTGGAACACACAGCTTGATCTTGATAGGACTTTTACATCACCCCTAAAAGAGTGGCCACTGCAAGTCCTTGTTGGCATCAATGACAATTTCATCAACAGCCTTATGGGATGTTAGCCGCCCGAAACATAGGAAAGGTGGCCTCTGGGGTAAGGAGGATGCTCTAAGTGTGAAAACGAGCATCCCCACCCCAAAAACGAACTCTGGACCCATCTTGTATGTCTCTTACAATTCTTTTAATTAAACCATTAAAAAATGGCCTAATTTTGCGGGAAAAAATAATTTTCTCGAAATTGAGCAAAAACCTAGGGGGACCTAGCACATGTCCATATGACTCAATTTGAATGCCTAGCATGTTTATAAACACTAACACAGAGGCTGTAATAACCTCCTAAGGCCTAACCACCAAGACGACTAGCCCAACTTTGGAGGTGTGAGTGAAAGAGTCAGAAATTATTAGTTGGTTGTTCAACAACAAATAATTATCGAGGGAAAAACACTATGGGCTATTCGGCTTGATGTCTAAGTCTAGGAATTCGAGTCTTTTATAAAATTGACCATTCTAGCACATTTTTTACAATTTCTCCAAGGGGGTATGAACATGTGTTACAAAAAATTTGAAAAAACTCCTAGAAAAAGCCTAGCGGACTTCTAGACTATGAAGAATGAACAAGTATACTTGTTCTACTTTTCCATCTCACTTGAAAAGTCCATCAAGTACAACTTAGGTGGTAACAGGTCTTCCACTCGTTGAACCTTTGAGTCTCTTAGTGAATATGTGATGGATGGTGGATGATAGCCATAAAGTACCATAAATGGGGTCATTTTTGCTGATGTATGGAAGGAATTGTTATACCACCATTCTGCCAAGGGTAACCACTTGACCCATTGTGTTTGTTTATCAACTGCAAAACATCGAAGATACCCTTCCAAACATTTGTTTACGATCTCCGTTTGTCCATCCGATGGATGATAAGATGAGCTATGAGCCAGTTGAGTACCCAAACAAGAAAATAATTCGGTCCAAAATTTGCCAGTGAAAATGGGATCCCTATGACTTACTATAATATTCATAGTACCTATACCATTTTGTTTTTGGACTGTCTCCATAAAAGCATTGGCGACCGTGCTTGCTTTAAAGGGGTGAGATAGTGCACAGAAATGTGCATATTTAGTAAGTCTATCAACAACCACCATGATGACACTCTTTCCTTCAGACTTTGGTATACCAGTGATAAAATCCATCGATACCTCTGTCCACCTTTGGCTTGGACTGGAAAGTGGTTGCAGGAAACATGGGTTCTTAATTATTTCCACTTTATTTTGTTGGCAAATCAAACGTTCTGTCACAAATTTTTGAACATTAGTGTTAAGACCATCCCAAAAAAATCTTTCTTTACCCTGTGGTAGGTTTTTAAGAAACTTGAGTGCCCTCCTATCGGTGAGGAGTGGAATTTCAAAAGTACCTTTTGCTTGAGATGGGAACTCTTACCAAGATATAAGCAATCTTTGTAACATAGCAAGTCATCTTTCCACCTAAATGTATTAGAGGCACTGGTATCCTGTTGCAACTTTTGAATCAAAGTCCATATTTCTTCATCATTTTTCCATACATCCCTTGCTTTGGTTATCCAATCTAGTTAGATGATCTAGATAGCATTGAGCAATGATTCAACATTCTCATCTTTCTTCGAGAGTGCATCTGCAACAACATTTTGCTTCCCCTTTTTGTAGATGATTTCAAATTCATATCCCAACATCTTTGTCACTCATTTTTGTTGCTCTTCTGAAGATAACCTTGGTTCCAAGAAGTATTTAAGGTTGTCATGGTCAGTTTTAACCTTGAAATGTCTCTCTATAAGGTAGGGGCGCCAATGCTTTAGAGCATGTAGTATTGCCAACATTTCCTTCTCATAAATGGGGTTTTTTAAGTGCTTTCCCTTGATTGGATGACTTGTGAAGGTAAGAGGGTGTCCTTGCATTACGACAGCTCCAATTCCATTTCTTGAAGCATCACATTCCACAATAAAGGTTTTTGTGAAGTCTGGTGTCACCAAAACAGGAGCTTTAAACATTGCCTCTTTTAGTTATTGAAAAGATTGAGTTGCCTCTAATGTCCAAGAATGTGAATCTTTCTTCAATAATGTTGTTAGAGGAGTTGTTATTCTTCCATAGTTCCGAACAAACTTGCGATAGTACCCTGTCAGACCTAAGAATCCCCAAATATTCTTCAGGGTTTTGGGAACCGGGCAGTCCATCATGGCTTTAATTTTTTTAGGGTCTACCTTGACACCTTCATGAGATACAATATGACCCAAATATTCTACCTCCTTCATCCCAAAGAAAAATTTTGATGGTTTTGCATACAGTTGTTGCTCCTTTAGTAGTTGTAGTAACCTGTCAACATGTTGAACATGTTCTTCCCAAGACTTGCTATATATTAGTATATCATCAAAGAATACCAACACAAATTTTCTAAGAAAAGGATTGAAAATAGAATTCATCAAACCTTGAAATGTGGAAGGCGCATTTGTGAGACCAAATGGCATGACCAAAATTTCCTAGTGACCTTCATGAGTTCTGAATGTTGTTTTGGGGATGTCTTCATCCTTCATTTGAATCTGATGATACCCGAAACGAAGATCCAACTTTGTGAATACAACTCCTCCATGTAATTCATCTAACAATTCATCATTGATATGAATGGGAAACTTGTCTTTAATGGTGATCTTGTTGAGCTCTCTATAATCAAGACACATACGCCATGATCCATCTAGCTTGGGTACCATTACCACTGGTGCAGAGTAAGAACTTTGGCTAGGCCTAATTATGCTAGCCTCTAACATTTCAGCAACCATACGCTCAATTTCACTCTTCTAGCTATAGGGATATCTATAAGATCTAATGTTAGGAGGAAGATTGCTTGGAATTAAGTGTATAGCATGATCACAGTCTCGAATAGGTGGAAGACCTTTGGGAATATCTTCAAATACCTTGGAATGCTTATTAATGACCCTTTGGAGATCGGGGGAGATAGGGAACTTCGAGGTTTGAACATCTAATGAGCATAATTGTGTGACTACACCTCCATGCCCCTTTTCAACAACTTTGGCATACCATTAGAGCTTATCACCTTGCTTGGTTTTCCTGTGATACCATTTAACTCGTATTCTTTTCCTTCCCATGAAAATTAAAAGCCACTGTTCCTAATGATTGTAACCATTGGACCCCTAAGACAACATCAACACCATCCATTAGGATAGCAATCATTGGACTATTCAATACATATTCCCCCATAGCAAGATTGATATTATGGCATTTCCTTGAGCAATTTATAATTACTCCATCTGCAATAATTACTTGAAACTTTGGTGCTGGATATATAAAGAAATTAAGACCTTTGGCTAATTTACAGTGACTGAAATTATGAGTACTACCGAAATCAATCAACACTGTTACCTTCTTCTTTTTGATGTATCCTTCGATCTTGAGAGTTTGAGGAGTGCTATTTCCAGCCAATGCATGACAGGATATGGTGGGAGTAATTTCTTTTGAAGTAGCATCTTCTATTTCTTCATCTTGAGATGATTCCTCTTCTTTTGGTTCTTCCTCTTCACAATCTATGTAGAATAATTTATTCTCACCGCATTTATGTCCCTTACTATACTTGTTGTCACAATTAAAGCATACTCATTTTGCTCTTCTTCCATCTAATTGTTGGGGTGTCAACCTTTGTGGTGGTTTAGAATAAGGAACATTATGTTCTCTATATGTGTTGGAGGTCTTTCTAGTAGTCATCGCCATATTTTTACTTTCAACCTTCCTTGCCATCATGAAAGCCTTTTCTAGGGATGATTGTTCAAAAAGACGCACCTCATGTTGAATGTTATCCTTCAAGGTTCCAATAAAGAGATCTAACAAATTATTTTCAGAAATATTCTTTGCTATGAGACTTAGCTACTGAAATTGCTTGATGTGCTTTGTAACTGGACCTTTTTGCTTGAGATTTACCAATTGGCTAAAGAGGGTGTTGCTATTTATATCCCCATCATTGTGCAATCAATTCTTTTGTGAATATAGACCAAGAGATAACAAAGTCATTTTTACGGTCACAAAGCCATTGGTACTATAAAAATTGATCAAGTTCTAAATATAAGGATGCAATAGTTACCTTTTGCAAAGTTGGCTCCTGGTGTAGATCAAAGAATTGCTCCATCTAAAAAATCCATGTGAATGGATCCTGTTATCACACAAAGTGTATCTACCCACTAAAGGTATCGCATCCGAGATAGTAGAGGTGAGGTAGCTAACCAGTGACACCGCGAGGGCTTCGTCCACTGCGGATGAAGAGTAGTTGTCACACCGGACGGGCTTTTATCGCTTTAGATCAATCCGGAGAATGATCAAGGGGGGGGGGGGCTACTAGCCCAAGAAGGCTAGCACACCTACTTAAGACACTCCTAAGGTTAAGTAATGAACAAAGGGGGAGAGATAATGAGTGAAGTAATCTAGATCTAGGAAAGCGATGTGGTATAGAAGTTAGAGTAGAGTTAGGGAGGTTTAACGCATGGGGAAAATAACCCAACTTGATCGGAAAAGTAACACAATGAGTTAATAATGTAGATCTAGGGAGATCTAGCCAAAATAAGGAAACCCTAATGGGACCCACCTAAGGCTTAAGCAAAATTGGACGAAGTGGACCCAAAAGAGTAGATCGAGATATCAAATGGCTAGATCTAATAGGTTGGAGGGTAAATCTGTAATTTTGAAGTGGGTTCAAGCATACCCAACTGATAGATCTGACGATTTGGCCACCCACCCAAAGGGCACGCCCCACCTAGAGAGACTAGTGCTAGATCCCGAGGAAAATGGAGTCTGATTTACATGAAATTCGAGATCTCAGGTTTATTCAACAATCTCCAAGCGGGTTTTGATGGTCGTCATCAAAAACTCACTTGATATATCACATCTACAAAGCTAGGGTTTGTAAAAAGAGGGTTTGGTGGTAACAATTGGATTAAGCCTAATAAAAATAAAACAAATGCAAACGTACGTGGAAATACTTGCTACTAACATTGTATGACGATGATCTTTCCTCTCTGATCAATTATGAGCGTTTTCCATGCCTCTCCAAGTGAAATTGCTAACCCCTTCAAGATGTCAAGCGCTCCCTCCTCCTGCAAAAGAGATCTACAATGAGAATTTATTTGCAAAAAGATAGATGAAAT
Source organism: Pseudotsuga menziesii (assembly GCA_001517045.1). Taxonomy (NCBI): domain Eukaryota; kingdom Viridiplantae; phylum Streptophyta; class Pinopsida; order Pinales; family Pinaceae; genus Pseudotsuga; species Pseudotsuga menziesii. The sequence continues at coordinate 376,222 of LPNX010939526.1, forward strand.
GACGAAGAAAATGAATCATAGAACTTCAAGATGTCCGCAAAACACAATAAATATACTCCCTGAATCAATGGCGACTTGAGAGAATGCTATGGAGCTCAGTCACAATAACGCCCCTACCCAAATCACTTCCTTCACCAAGTGGATGACAACCTGCAAAAAGTATTAGAAATGCATAGATACGCAAGAATGCTAGAGAGAATAAGACTTTCCAATCTTCATACAAGACATTCGACAAAGCTTCCAAGGGTTTTGCAAGAATATTTTATTATTCCAAGAGCTCAAGAGCCAAAAGTCTCTTTACAAATGAGAGAGCATCTCAATATATAGATCTCTCAAGTACATAAAACCTCGATCCAAAAGATCAAGGGTCATGATCAAAAGATAAAAACAATCTAATCAATGGCTAAGATTAGTCGGATACATCATACACGAATCAACTCAATAATAGAAGGGGGGTGCACCACTAGAATTGCTCAATGAGGGGTGCACCACATAAAATATGACCAATAACCCCAAGGTAGAACATGGTGGGGCTAGGAGGTTATAACATCCTTCACTAGCATGTCCCCATGGCACAACAACAATGTGTGGTGGAAAAGCAATATCAAGGAGTGATGAAAATCACTAGGACGTCTCCCTCAAAATACATCAAAACCCCCTCAAATTGAATAAATCAAGGAAGTGTGGACCCTGGGTGTAGTGAAGTTGATGAAAGATGATGAAGGTGACCCAAACACTATGCCTCGAACCAATTCCATGCCATTTCTTTGCCTCATTTCCCCAAATCGATTTCCTCATTAGCCATTTTTTATCATCAAAATGTTGCCTTGGGAACATAAAATTGCCAATATCTCACTGGGGACCAAAATATGAAGCCAAATGACTGCACGAATATGTATGACACCATAGCTATATGGTACAATCGACTGGATACACCCCAAGAATGCCACTAGCTCCCTAGGAGCGCTCACCTTTATTTGCACCATGCTTTATTTTGAGTTTCCTAGGGCAAAAGCACTACAAAAAGCCCGAAAGACCCATATCTCTCCTGTAACTGCCCAAAACTGAAAACCAGTTGCACCAATGGACTCAAAATGTCCAGATAAACTAAGAATGAGTACTCATACACAATATGACCATCATAAAGATACATCAGAGGCCCCATCCATGCAAGAACCATAATAATAATAATAAAGCCTGTAAATGTTGATAACCATAAAAATAATACAAGCCATCATAATAAATCATCATCTGAAGCATGAATACGTCTAATGGACACTGATAGACCATAATAATCATCATCAACAACCATTGGTCTAAAACTCATCTCAGACCCTGCACCTAGCGTGGTCAACATTGGGTTGACCAAGTCAAGACTAATCAAATGATGACCCAAATGCTAAACTCTGATAATGCAAAGTACAAAATGAACATGCATGCTCAATTATCTATGTTAACAATGAGACTTAAGTACAAGTAGCTTATGTTGGTGATTATAAGCACAACATATATATAAATAATCTTAGATCAAAATGATCAATTGCTTCAAACAAGAACTTCTAGTGTATACTCATTTATAGATTTAGCCATTTTGCTAGTCAAGGGTGAAGGTGAATGAAACCAGGTAAGGTGAAGGGGATAACTTGATACTTGACACTGTAAGCATCTGAGCTAAAGGATAAGGGAATCGACACGACACATAAGTTGGACTAGGTGAACAATAGGGAATGGTAGTGTCTCACAAATGGGTGGAATGATGAGAAGGCTCCACTAGACTCTAGACAAGCAACCTTTTTGATATTTATTAGTACAACAATATACACTAGTTAACCTCTAGAGGTAGGTGCCTTGGTAATCCTTTACAACAATATACACTAGTTAACCTCTAGAGGTAGGTGCCCTGGTAATCCTTCTGGTCTTCCAAGAAATGACAAAGACATAACCTTTTGGGTGCCATTCTCTCCGTGTTGCCATGTGGGGGCAAATGAGTCGTACATTATACAAAGAATGAGTGTTCATCCTCTAGCCATCAACTTTATTTATTTTTATTAACTTTCCAGCCTCCAAGAGTAGGTGCCCTGGAAGCCTTATGGACTTCCAAAAAATGACTAAGGCTTAACCTTGAGGGGTTTGCCTCACCCTGATACCTTGTGGGGATAAATGAGCCTTACACCATACAATGGATGAGTGCTCATCTCTTGGAAACTGACTAGTTTTACTTTTACTTGCAGTAGTGTCTAGAGACACTTTTATTTTGTTGGAAGGGAATCCATTTAGAATAACTTTAAGCTATGATGCCTTAGTGTCTAAAAACACTTCTTTGGTAGGATTACTTGTGTTCAAGCCCTAGAGGTGGACAATCCTTATGACAACCATCACATAAACCAACACCGAGACACAATTTATAAATGGAGACCTATTCCAACATAGAGGTGAAGGTGAGGGAAATCCCAGATGTCACTAGTCAAGTCACAAGTCAAGGTTAAACAACAACAAAGGGGGGGAATCAACGAATAGATGAAGACAGTGAAGATGGTGCCAAGACTAGCAAGTTGTGTCATAAGGGAGAAATGACCAAATCCACACTACAAGTAGGGCATGACCAATGAGTAAAGGAATCTCTTGACCAAAATAATTAGATCACTTATAATTTTAGATTTTAGAAAAACATATAAAATATCACTGACCTACAACCACTATTAACTAAGTCTTACTGTTAAAATAGACAACAGAGCAACATCAATAGTCATATGCACAAGTCCATGATATCACTTGGGTCATATATACCTGAACCGGATTTGAAACCAATCTGAGGATCACTGAAACATTTGATGTTGCTACATATCATGGGGACTGTAATAATCGTTGCTCTGTGTCATGAAAAATGACTAACTTAGTTATCAAATCTGGGGTCATGAGGCTCAGTCATGGCATAGAACTGGTCAATCTGGATGCTCAGGATTTGTTGAAAGTGGGAGATCATCATCTAGTGGCTCGTCATCTGCTAATCTCATAGTAAAGGACTGGCTCAAAGAACTGCTCAGTACTGCTTAGGAACAAAAGCAACCCAACTACTATATATGTGACAACAGATCCTTGCCATCAAAGTTTCTAATGTCAATCTTGGGGATAAAGTAGTTCCTTGGACCTGAATTGAACCCATGATGTTGTAGTGAATCATCAACTTTTGATTACTCAAACTCCCTACTCTCCATTGTTTTTCAATTTTCTAAATGTGACTAGAACAAGTCTCATTTTTCCTCCTTATCCTCTTCTTGAGTAGATACATGAGAAATAAAGCTATGTTTTATATCCTTCATCAATTCCTTCAAGTCTTGAATATCTTCTTTTCTAGTCATCCCTTTGAGATCCTTCTTACTAGCCATCTTATTTTCCAATTTAACTAAGTCATCCATTTTCACATTTCCTTTAATCATATTTTCCAACGTGGACACTCTAAAGGATATGTCTTCCATTTCATCGTATGTTGGGGATGAATCCTATGGGGGTTTGAGTGGAGTGTGGTTTTTTCCACTTCCTTTTGGTGGCATTTTGAACAATAAATATATATCACACCCTAGGGTTTACCACAAATAGGTCCTTCTACTCAAATTCAAAATGATGTACCTTTTTCAAACCCTGGTTCGAAGACTATTTTATGGCCAACTTGTAATTGAGGTAAAATTTTAATTTCGACTCCTCTGGGTCTGAAATTTCGGCCTGTGGTACCCTGATGTGTCCTATTTCTAGTGTTGCAGGTCTGACCTAATTTGGATGTGCCAAAAAAAGTTATTCCAAATCTCCCAAAGCTTCTTATTTTTGCCCTATCCAGAAGAATGAACTTGTATGGTATGCCACGTGTCCAATATTTCGTTTCTGTAGCTAAAAATCCTACCACAAATATCATGGTTCGTCTTCTTTTGGATGCAACCGGTCTTACTCAATTTGGATCTCGGATGCCTCATATATGACCTTTTTCCCTAGAACACCAGTTTTAGACTAGGTTTTTGACTAGTCACAAACCCTGTATTCCTCTACAATTATCTCTGAAACTGTAATGGATCAGAATCTGAATTTCGGACTGGAGATAGTTTGGCATGTTTTAGAAGTGGGGTTTTAATCTTAATCTCTGAATCCTTGTAGAAAAAAAGTTGTAGCGGAAATTCCAAGATGATTGGTTTTGCAAAAGCCAATCCCAAGGAAAGAGCTCTGATACCAAATTGTATGCAACCAAGTCCCAGAAATAGCATAAAAAGAGCAGAAATAGACAAGAAGGGAGTAATCCATGCCTTAACAATGAAGAGCATAGATAAATAGCAATCCTCTTCGAGGGAGGAAGCTCCTTACACAAGACAAGACAAGACAAGATACAATCATGACTAAAATGAGAATATCTCCTTCCTATATATAGGATACCAAGGTGTACAATAACAACTAATAGACCGATGTCAACATAAATAATATGTAATGCACCACAATATAGGGGGTAATGCACCAAACTATAGGGGGTAATGTGCCATCATCAAGGGATTAACACCAACACCCTTGCTACCTTCCAATCTTGCATGAACCATGTCTTTCAGAAGCAGTTGAGGAAATGTTTATTGGTGTTCTTTGATGATCTCCTCATCTATAGTAGGACATGGGAAGAGCACATGAGAAATTTAGACTAGGTATTGGGCATTATGATGGAGTAGTCCTCGTATGTCAAGGCCTCCAAATACGAGTTTGGGATCACAGAGATTTTGTACTTGGGCCACGTGATCAATGCACATGGTGTGCAAGTCCATCAGGAAAAGATCTAGGCTATTTTAGATTGGCCCACACCGAAGTCCTTTATGAGTTACAGGGATTCTTTGGGTTGTGCCAATATTATACGCAGTTTGTGAAAGGATTTTCACAATTAGCAGCACCCCTCACATATTTGACAAAGAAGGGGGCTTTTAGATGGACAGGGGACTCTCAGAGGTAATTCGATAGAATCAAAGATGTAATGAGTATTTGCGAGGTTTTGGCACTACCAGACTTCGTCTAGCCCTTCGTGCTAGAATGTGATGCTTATGGCATCGATATTGGGGTAGTTTTGAAGCCAAACAAGCACCCAATAACCTTCGAGAGAAAGAAACTCAGGGAGCCAAAAAGGCTCTATTCTATATACGACAAGGAGATGTTCGCCATCATGCATGTGTTGGCTAAGTTCAAAAAGTACTTGGTCGGAAACAGATCAGTGGTGAGAATAGACCACAGTAGTTTGAAATACTTCTTGGAACAGAAAGATTTGAACGAAAGGAAACAAAAGTGGGTCAGCAGGATTCAGGCTTATGACTTCGACATAGAATATGTGAAGGGAAAAAAGAATGTAGTTGTTGATGCACTCTCCAGGAAATCGAGCACATGGTCCTTAATGGAGATCTTCGTTGTTTGGAATTCTCACCTTCTAGTGGAGTATTCCAAAAATAAATTTGCTTGTGAAGTGATGGACGACCTTATTCAGAATGATAGGTATCGGGTGGTTGATGATATTCTTCTACAAAGACAGGATCTGTTTGGTGCTGGAGTCCAAGCTGAAGGGGAATATTTTGAAGGTTGCACATGAGGCACCTATAGCAGGGCATCAAGGATATTTCAAAAAGTGCAAACAGATCAAGGAGAGGTTCTTTTGGAAAGGCCTCAAGGATGAGGTTTTACAGTATGTGAAGGAATGTATGGTATACCAGCAAAACAACTGAACAGATCCACCCGACAGGACTTCTACAGCCATTGCCCATTTCTGAACAGAAGTAGGAGAGTGTCTCCATGGACTTCATCACTGGGTTGCCATAGGTACAAGGTCGAGATTGTATATATGTTGCGATAGATCGACTGACAAAATTTGTGCATTGTTTTGCAATTTCTTTAGATTATACAACAACGCAGGTAGCGGAGGTATTCTTCAGGAAGGTATTTCGTTTACACGGGATGCCAAAGAACATTGTCAACGACAGGGATAGTAGATTTCTAGGGGGGTTTGGCAGGAGCTCTTCAGACTGGTTGGAACTGGGTTGACTCCCAGCACTAGTTACCATCCTCGGGCTGACATAAAGACCGAGATTGTGAATAAGTGGGTGGAGGGGTACTTTTGTAATTATGTGTCTGGGAAATAGAGGGCATGGATCAAATGGATGCACTTGGGTGAGCATTGCTATAACACCACCTATCATATGTCGATCGACATGACTCCATTCAACGCCTTATATGGGTATGATGCTCCATCATTCGTAGATATGGAATTTGGGGATAGTCGTGCACCCAAGGCGAAGGATTGTATACAGGAGAGTCAGGACATCCTTCGATTTCTCAAGGAAAATCTGTAGGTATCCCAAAATCAACAAAAGGTTTATGCAGACAAGCAACGAACAGAGCACAGCTTTGAGGTAGAAGACTTGGTGTTCCTAAGACTACAACCTTATTGTCAATCATCACTGAAGAAGAGCGGTGCGAAAAAATTGAAACCTTGCTTCTATGGGATTTTAAGTATGATTTTAAGAACTAATAATCACTAACTAATTGTTCTACAACTTTGATTGTTTTCCTTGTAGTATTCTATGTTCATAATCATTCATAACAATGATTCGAACTAGATATATCATTTCCATGGAATAATTACTTCACATCTCAATATTTGTTTTATATATCATCTAATTTTATTAACTAGCCTTCTAGTGTATAGCTTAGTGAATGCCTTGTACAATATATGTTATTATGGTTATTGAGAGAGTTTTAGTGAATGCCTTGTACAGTATATGTTATTATGGTTACTAACAGAATTTGGCCATCATGTATGATTTGATGATTTGATTTATAGTAAAATATATGTTATTATGGTTATTGAGAGAGTTTGGACATCATGTATGATTCGATTTATTATAAAATATATTTGTGAATCTTAATTAGTTTATAGTTTTTTTTTAAATGTATCATTGCTATGTTAGAATCCTTTCATTTAGGATTATCCATCCAAACTACTCAATCACAAACAGTTTTGTCATATATCAAAATTAGTTTGATCGAAGATTACAATTGTTTGTAAATCCACCTTAGTGTTATAGGTCATTTACCCATAATTTGAATGGGCATACCATAACAATGTAAATCTGGGAGAGAAACTGATAATCCTTTCTTTTAGGATTATACTCAATCACAAACAGTTTTGTCATATATCAAAATTAGTTTGATCGAAGATTACAATTGTTTGTAAAATCCACCTTAGTGTTATAGGTCATTTACCCATAATTTGAATGGGCATACCATAACAATGTAAAACTGGGAGAGAACATTAAATTAGTCAGATACATGACCTTAGTGTTATAGGTCATTTACCCATAATTTGAATGGGCATACCATAACAAATGTAAAACTGGGAGAGAACATTAAATTAGTCAGATACATGATAGAAAGAAATACAATGATAAGAAACTTACAAAATCCACCTCAGTGTTATATGTCATTTACCCATGATTTGAATGGGCATACCATGACAATGTATGTAAAACTAGGATTGAACATTAGATTAGTCAAAGATACATGATAGAAGGAAATACAATGGCAAAAATGTTTATTGAAAGGTCTTCTCTATTCTTTGGCTAGGGCGTGGTGTTCCAACGAGGTTTTGAAAGGCCCAATCTAAGTCAACCCTCCCTTTCTTTATAAATAGAAAGAAAGCTAAATCAACGCAAAATAAACTTTCACTATAATGTACACTAAAGAAATAATTTAATAAACGTACATGGTGACGTATCTAGTATAAGTAGGTTTCCCATGGTTAAAAACTTGTAATTAGTAATATATTTCCATACGCTCGAACATACACACATACCAAGTATGCTTTCTGTTAATCGATCAAATTCATGTGATGGTATGTGGAAAGGATTCCTCGGGTCAATGATTGCTTCCGGTAATCTTAATTGGTTTCCATTGGATGTTGGCTCTAGTTACATGTATTATTGTTTAATGAAACATTTGAGGTTTAGATCGACGTGGAGCAAAATTGTTCATAAATGAAAAATCATGATATATAAAATATTTTTTTATTTTTTTTTAATTTTCTTGCATAACCATTTGCACAGAAAATGATTGATTAATTATAAATGAAAAATCATAATATATATAAAAAAAACAAAAAATCATTTTACATGTAGCCCACCCGCATTAGCCTGCTTTAAGGGATACAATTTTCAAATAAACCTTTTACCTTTGTGTGAAGAGATAAAAATGAAATTTTACATCTCGTCTACGTGAAGGAATACAATTTTCATATAACAAATAAATATATGTATATGTATAAAAATGTTGACCAGTTATCGTTTTATATAAAATGAATAAATAGATTTATATTAATGAATTAAATTTTTTCAAGAATGTTGACTCAAGAGAATTTAATTTATACTGAAGTGGATAAAATCTTTTCAAGAATGTTGACTCACTGAAGTGGATAAAATCTTTTCAAGAATGTTGACTCAAGAGAATTTAATTTACACTGAAGTGGATAAAAAAATTTCAAAAATGTTGATTCAAGAGAATTTAATTTAAAATAAATTGATTGATTTTATTGTTTATATACAGTAAGAATGAATATGCTTATATTAATACTTGTATTCATTTCAATATGTGTTTTATACATCAAGTCTCTTTATAAAATAGTTTTTAAGCATATACCTTGTATAGTATATGTTATTATGGTTTGTCACTATATAAAGTGAATAAATATGTTTATATTAATAATTTCTTACTTTAGGTGAAAGTGAATAAATTTTTTTGAAAATTTTAATTTAAAATAAATTGATTTTATTATTTATATACAGTAAGAATGAATATGTTTATATTAATACTTTACTCATTTCAATATGTGTTTCATATATCAAATACTTTTTTAAATTAGTTTTCAAGTATATATCTTGCATAATATATGTTATTATGGTTATTCAGAGAATTTGTCTATCTTGTATAATTTGTTTTTTTAGTAGAATATCTTTCTCAACTTTAACTAGTTTATAGTTTTTGTAATTCCAAAACATCACTTCTTATGAACTGTTCCATGTTAGCATTGCTTTTTTTACAATTATCAATCCAAGCTATTTAATCACAAACACTTTTGTCATATATTAAAACTAGTTTGATCGAATATTACAATTGTTTATAGAATCCACCTTGTTAATTTAGTGTTATATACCATTTGTCCAAGAACATTCAAATTTATGACAAAATACCGTGGCAATGTAAAACTAGGAGAGAATATTAGATTAAGTCAAAGATACATAATTGTAGGAAATCCAATGGCATAAACGTTTCTCATATTTACATTGTTATCATTGTTATAGGCTTTGAATATCTTGTTATCATTGCTATAGGCTTTGAAAGGCCCATTCTAAGTCATCCCTCCATTTCTTTATAAATATACAATGAAGCTAATTCAATCCCAAATAACTTTTGGCTTATAAAGTAATCAACATCCACATTAAGATATCTAGTATAAGTAGGGTTTTCGTGCTTAAAGGCCTATAATTAGTAATATATGGAAGTAATCAACATCCACATTAAGATATCTAGTATAAGTAGGTTTTTCGTGCTTAAAGACCTATAATTAGTAATATATTTCCATATATCTATTAATAAGCATTGCACACATCAATAATTGTTATTTTAAGTAGTTATTGAATATTTATCACGTGGGATTTGTGAAAATTAAATGTAATTTCTATTAATTTCTCAAACTCATGTGATGGGATGTGGAAAGGATTCCTTTAATCGATCTTATTTGGTTTGCATTGAGAAAACTTGGTGCAAACATACATTGGTTTGTAATATTAAATGAAAAATATAATATATAAAATATCATTTTTCCTTCTCATTTCCTTGCATAACCATTTTTGCATGGGAAATTATTGACTAGTTCCTAGTCCTCAATGAGTTTTTAATGTATAAACTAGATATGTGAAATGAACCATTCACCTTTGGAATATAATCCTTTTATCTATGTGAAGGGATAAGAATGTATTTTTACTTAAAGTCTACATCAAGGGATACATTTTTCAATACCAAATGAATATATGTAAATAGTTTTTAATGTATAAATTAGATATGAGAAATAAACTCTTCATCTTTGGAATATAAGCCTACATTTTTCAATACCAAACGAATATATGTAAATAGTTTTTAATGTATAAATTAGATATGAGAAATAAACTCTCCATCTTTGAAATATAGGCCTTTTAATTATGTGAAGGGATAAAATTGGATTTTTACATATAACCTACATTAAGGGATACAATTCTCAATACCAAATAAATATATGTATAATATAGCATACTTTCATAACATGCATTATTTGGCATGGAAATTCCTAGATGTAACATTACGTGGTGTTCATTTGTAGTATAACATAAAATATTCTCAAGAATGTTGACTCAAGGAAACACACATGCGTATATCGATAGTTTTCCTCACTTCAACTAGTCATTTATGTTATAAAAAAGTTAAAGTGGATAAAATCTTTTCAAGAATGTTGATTCAAGGGAATTGAATTTCAAATAGTCATCTATGTTATAAAAAAGTTAAAGTGCATAAAATCTTTTCAAGAATGTTGATTCAAGGGAATTGAATTTAAAATGAATTGATTTTGATGTTTATATAAAGTAAGAGCAAATATGCTTAAATTAATACTTTTTTTCTTTCAATATTTTTCCATATATCGTGTGTTTTTGTTAACTAGTGTTATACCATATACCTTGTACAATATATGTTATTATGGTTATTAAGAGAATTTGGCCATCTTTTATAATTTAATTTGGTTCCTAGTAGAATATATTTCTCAACCATAATTAGTTTATATTTTTCTAATTCCAGTATTTGTGAGTGTCATATTAGCATCCATTCTTTTAGGATTATCAACCTGAACTACTCAATCACAAACACTTTTGTCATATATCAAAATTAGTTTGATCCAAGATTACAATGGTTAATAGAATCCACCTTATTAATTTAGTGTTATAGGTCACTTACCCATCATTCAAGACTATGAAATTCATGCTATATCATTGTAAAATTCAAAGACAAAATTAGATTAAGTCAAGGATATAGGATAGGATAAAATGAAATAGCATAAAGGTTTCATTTCAATATATTAATACTTTTTTCTCAGTTCTTCATATATCATATGCATTTGCTAATTAGTCTTCTAGCATATACTTTGTTAAAATATATGTTGTTATGGTTATTGAGAGAAATTGGCCGTCTTTTATCATTTATAATTTGATTTATAGTGGAATATATTTCTCAACCATACCTTGTTTATAGTTTTTTTTAATTCAAGAGTATCATTTCTTGTGAATGTCATGTTAGTATCCCATCTTTTAGGATTACCAACCTGAACTACCTTGTCACAAACACTCTTTGTCATATATCAAAACTAGTTTGCTCTAAGATTAGAATTGTTTATTGAATCTACCTTATTAATTTAGTGTTTTGAGATCACTTACCTGTGATCATTCAAAACTATGAGGGCATACTATAACAATGTAAAACTAGGAAAGAACATTAGATTAAGTCAAGGATATAGTGTAGAGTAAAATCAAATAGCATAAAAGTTTATTGTATCTACATTGTTTGCAAGATAGTATTGTTTTGGCTTTGAAAGGCCTTGTCTATTCTTTGGCTAGGGAATGACGTTCTAGTGAGATTTTGAAAGGCCCCATCCTAAGCCAACCCTCCATTTCTTTATAAATATCTAAAGAAGTTAAGTCAGCCTCAACTAAACCTCCATTTATAATGTAGACATTGAAATCAACATCCACATTGAGATGGCAAGTATAAATAGGTTTACCATGCTTAAAGACCTAGAATTAGTAATGTATTTGCATAAAGTCACAAACATATAAATACACATCAATAGTTTCTATTAGATAGTTATTGAATAATTATGAATTTTGATTTGCAACAATTGAGTGTGCTTTCTATTAATCGCTCAAACTCATGTGACAGGATGTGGAAAGGATTCCTTGGGGCAAGGCTTTCTTCAATTGATCTTATTTGGTTTGCATTGGTCATGTTTATCATGGCTCCAAATTATATGCGTTACTGTTTAATAAAACATTTGATGTTAGATCGAAGTGGAGCAAAATTGGTGCAAACATATGCCGGCCTGTAACATTTAATGAAAACACATAATATATAAAATATAATTTTCCTTATTTGCTTGTATAACCATTTTGCATGGGAAATTATTGATTAGTGCCTAATCGTCAATGATATTTTAATGGATCCACTATATATATGAAATGAATCATTTACCTTTGGAATATTAGTATTTTAGTTATGTGAAGAGATAAAAATGAAATTTTACATCTAGTCCACATTAAGAGATACAATTTTCAATACCAAATGAATATATGTATATATACTATACTTTCATAATACGCATCATGCGTGACAAGAAAACAATAAAATTCTTAAATGTTACTTTATGTGTCGTTTATTTGTGGTATAATATAAAATCTTCTAATGAAAGTTGACTCAAGGGAATTGAATTGAAAAGAAAATTGTTCCTATTGCAATTTAAAGTCATGAATATGCTTATATTAATAATTTTGCTCACTTCAACTAGTTGTTTATGTTATAAAAAAAGTTGAAAGTGGATAAAATATTTAGAGAATGTTGACCGAAGGCAATTAAATTCAAGATAAAAAAATTGTTGTTTATATAGAGTGGGAATAAAATATGATACATTTTCTCATTTCAATGGTCTTGTATAATTCGATTCCTAGTAGAATATATTTCCCAAACTCAACTGGTGTATAGCTTTTCCAATTCCAAATCATCACATCTTATGAGTTCCATGTTAGCATCCCTTCTTTTAGGATTCTCAACCAAAACTACTCAATCAAAAACACCTTATTCATATCTCAATTTCAAACCTAGTTTGATCCAATATTTCAATTGTTTATAGGATCCACCTCATTAATTTAGTATTATAGATCACTTAACCATGATCATCCAAAACTAGGGGGGTATACTATGACAACGTAAAACTAGGAAAAAATAATAAATTAAGTTAATAGTACATGATAGAAGAAATTGCAACAGCATATAAATCACTTATATTTGCATATACCATTGTTCTAGGCTTTGAAAGGCCATATCTATTTTATAGTTAGGGTGTGGAGTTCAGGTGAGATTTCCAAAGGCCCCATTCTATGTCAACCCTCCATTTCTTTAAAAATATCTAATGAATCTAAATCAACCCCAAGTAAACTGTCATTTATAGTGTAGACTCAAGAAATAAATACCCACATTGAGATATTAAATATACATAGTTTTCCCGTGCTTAAAGACCTATAATTAGTAATATATTTGCATGCACTCACAAACATATATGGACATCAATAGTTTCTATTAGGTAGTTATCAAATATTTATCACTTGGGATTTGATGCAATTAAGTGGAGCTTCTCAGTAGTCACTCAAATTCATGTGACATGATGTTGAAAGGATTCCTTACGGCTCGAGTTTCTTCAATTGATCTTATTTGGTTTTTCTTGGTCATGTTTTTCCTGTCTTCAAATATTAATAAAATATTTGATGTTAGATCCAAGTGGAGTGAATTTGGTGTAGACATAAGTTGTCGTGTAACATTGAATGAAAGTATATAATATATAAGGTATCCCTTTTCTTTCTCATTACCTTGCCGAACGATGTTTTGTGGAAAATTATTGATTAGTTCCTAATCTTCAATGAGCTTTTAATAGATCTTTTAAATATATGAAATGGACCATTCACCTTTGGAATATAAGCGTTTTAGTTATGTGAATGGTTAAAAATGGAATTTTGCTTGTAACCCACATTAAGGGATATAATTTTCAATACCAAATGAACACGTGTAATATGCTTTTGTGGTGTGTGTGATGTGGCATGACAATTTATAGGTGTAAATTTATGTACTATTCATTTATAGTATAATTTAAAATCTTCTCGAGAATGTTAACATAAGGGAATTGAATTTAAAAGATTTTGCTTTTTGTTTTTTCATATACAGTTCGAACAAATATGCTTATATTAATCATTTTGCTCAATTAACTAGTTATTTATGCTATAAAAATGGATAAAATCATTTTGATAATATTGACCCATGGGAATTCAATTTAAAATAAATTGATCATCTTTCTTATTTAACTAGTCATTTATGTTATATTAATATTGAAAGTGCATAAAATATTTTTGAGAATGTAGACCTGAGGGAATTGAATTTAAAATAAATTGATTTTGTTGTTTATATAAAGCGAGAACATATATAGTCTGGTGGGTTAGCTCAAGTGGTTGAGAGTCGTTTACAGTAGCAGAAGATCTCGGGGTCAAATCCTCGGGTGGCAATGCAGAGGCCTCACTCGATGTCCCCATTGGGTTATGCCACATAATCAAGGTTGATTGTTTACCTTGGGTACCATCCTAAAAAAAATGGGGAAGTACCTGAGGGTTTCCAGAGCAATGTTCCATCTTAATAAAAAAGGTGAGAACATATATGCTTATATCACAATTTTCTTAATTTCAATATATGTTTCATTTCAATGTGTTTTATATATCATTTGCTTTTACTAATTGACCTTCTAGTGCATACCTTGTACACTATATCTTATTAGGGTTATTGAGAGAATTTGACCATCTTGTATAATTTGATTCCTAGAAGAATATATTTCTCAACCTCGACTAGTTTATAGTTTTTCCAATTTTGAAGCATTAATTATGAGTACATGTTAGCATTCCTTCTTTTAGTATTCGCAATCCATACTACTCAATTAAAAATACTTTAGTCATATATAGAATCCGCCTAATTAATTTAGTGTTAAAGAGTGTTATAGATTACTTACCCATGATCATTCAAAATTAGGATAGCATACTAGACAAAGCAACATTAGTATATAACGTTATATTTAGTTAAGGATACAAAATAGAATGAAATCAAGTACGATAGAAGTTTCATGTATCCACATTGTTTGCAAGTTAACGTTGTTCTAGACTTTTAAAGGCCTTGTATGTTATTTGGCTATGGTGTGGCATTCTAGTGAGGTTTTAAAATGCCCCCATTCTTAGTTAAATCTTCATTTCTTTATAAATATCTAATGAATTTGCATGCAATCTCAATATATATAGACATCAATAGTTTCTATTTTGTAGTTTTCAAATATTATTTGCTCAAATTCATGTGATGGGATGTGGAAAGGATTCCTTGGGTCAATGCTTTATTCGATCTTATTTGGTTTGCATTTTCCATGTCTAACATGGCTCCAAATTACATGCATTATTTTTTAATAAAATATTTGATGTTAGATTCGAGTGGAGCGAAATTGGCACATACATATGTTGGATTGTAACATTGAACGAAAAACACAATAAATAAAATATCTGTTTTCCTTCTCATTTTCATGCATAACCATTTTGCATGGGAAATTATTGATTAGCTTATAACCCTTAATGAGGTTTTAGTGGATCCACTATATATATGAAATGATACATTCTCCTTTGAAGAGATAAAAGTGAAAATTTACATCTAGCCCAGTTTTCAATACCAAATGAGTATATTTATAATCTACTACACTTTCATGATAAACATTACGTGTGGCATGAAAATACCTGGTGTAACTTTGTGTGCCATTCATTTGTAGTATAATATAAAATCTTCTTGAAAATGTTGACCCAAGGGAGTTGGATTTAAAAAAAAAGTTTATATAAAATAAGAAAAAATATACTTATGTTAATAATTTTGCTCACTTCAACTCGTTGTTTATGTTATAAAATATTGAAAGTAGATAATATATTTTTAAGAATGCCATTTATGTTATAAAATATTGAAAGTGGATAATATATTTTTAAGAATGTAAATGAAGAGAATTGAATCTAAAAGAAATTGGATGTCTTTTATGTTTATATAAATTGTTAGGGATAAAATTATGAATTTAGGTGTTTAGTTTGGAGAGTCTAAGAAAATAAATATAGTTTTTAGGTGCTCTCTAAATATTCAAAAGCAATTTATTTTAAAGTGTTTTTTCATCTCAAACACAATTTCATCTATTTTTTATGGGAATTTTTTTTCATCAATTTCTTTTATAGTAAAAATTCTCTTACATAATTTCTTTTATGATGAAATTCTTCTTAAATGTTGTGTTATTGATTTTTTTTTCTGAGTGGATATTTTCTTATCCAATTTTTTGTTTGGTGAAGGTTCTCTTAGAGAAATTCTTTTGAAGTGGGGATTGTTGCAAGTATTTTAAGGTGACATTATTTTATTATCTTTATATTTATTTTAAGATAAATATCTTTTAAACTACATACAATTTCAACCTTTCCAAATTATTCATTTTAAAATGGAATACACTTTTTTTTTAATTTGGAATTTTTTTCTTTTTTGTTATAAAATGTTGATTTTTTAAAAACTTATATAGATTGAACAATCATGGGAAATAAATGACAATGCCAAATAAAATATGATCGCACTCAAGATGTTGTTGTTCATAATGAAAAACAACGACTATCATAATAAAAGACAGAAGTTTACACATACTGGAGATATACTTGTTGAAGATGTAAATAGAGATTTACATCCTAATGTCGATAAAATGAATATTGAAAATCAAGTTCAAGAACATGAAATTGAACCAAGTATGTATATATGTTATACATTTTTTAAATCCATTCAATTTGTTTATAATGAATTGAAATTTCAAAAATACTTCATAGCAAACATAGAGATAATTGTCTCATAATGTAAATCAAGTTGTTGAAACCCATAATGAAGCAGAAATCAAGTCAAGCATAGGTGTGTGCATGTGTGTGTTTAAATTTTCAGTATATTTAATTTAATACCAATTAATAAATGGGAAATTTATTTTTTCTTATATTTCTAGTTTAGTGTATTCAATTGTCTCATAATTTATGATTGAAATATATAGGCATTTTCAACATTGATGATGAAATGATGCAAAACAATTATTGCGAGAAATTCAGAGACAATATTTGACCACTTTGCATAATATTGTGCTCGACATATTTATGAAAATGTTCTTAAAAAGGAATCAACAACACAAGCTCAAAGTTTGAGATGTTTGTTAGTGTCCAAAAAGTTAAAAGACGTTATATCATTATCATGGGTATTCAAAAGGTGACAAAAGAATCAAAGGTGAATCAAATTGTGTTTGAAAATACAACGGGTGTAATAAAAACATTTAGAATATCCAGAAGAAAGAAACTGGCGTTGCACATAGAGCAGCTCAAACAACAATTATTTTAGCTAGTACTAGACAAAAACATCTGAGGATACAACTGACAAAGACAATAGGAACCTCAAGAAATAGATTGTACAGACACAACAAATTTTGATTGCAAATAGATGAAAATGATGAGCTTGCTTGTTGGGCAATTATTTGTAGTCAACCTTACAATGACGGACTAGGAGAAAGTGTTAAAGCTATGGTACATGAATATGTGCTGACAAATTCTCAAGTTTCATCAAATGCAAGGGATGTGATATGATGAAGAGTATGACGAAATGAATATAAAACCCATGCAAAACATATATTGGAAATGACATAGACACAATTGTTCAATAAATTAAAGAGAATCACCATGAAATTAATATGTTGACCAATATATTCCTACAACAGAAACCATGGTATGTTAGACCTATCATTGTTTGTGACATATATTGTTGTTGTTATCATGTGGAATTTGAATTATATTATGACACTTTTCTTGAATTTGGTAAAATGTTTTGGACAAATTCACCTTCTCTTTCCACAATCTGTGCTTTCATATATGAAATTCTATGTGAAAGAGAAGATGATAACTTATTTTACCATAACATGTGTCAATAGAAAAAATGTGATCATTGTGGAAAAATAACTAATTTATTCCACTACAAATATCGTATTGATAATGATTAGTTGTTGTCAAATGTAACCATTGACTAGAAGAGATATGATTTATCAATTATGCTCCAAATTGTACAAGTTCTACAGATGCTCTTTTCAAAAGAATTGATTTGCGAGAAGATAAAATATGTGACATTTTTTCTTAAGAAATTTGAAAAAGAAATTTATAAATACACCAAGCATTCACATAGAGCACAATAGAAAGATGTACAATTCAAACAATCTCCTGAATTTTTTCCACTAGGAACAATTTTGTTTGTGGTTGAATTTACATAAAACTATACATTTGCTGCACAAAACGATATACAAAGTGAATACTATCATTTCGACTAAGTTTTTATATTCATCCATGTTCTATATAGACATGCTCAAGACAATAATGATGGAAAAAAATTTCATGGATGGAAACTGACATGTGATCAAAGAATATATCATTGATAATCATACACATGATACACATTTTTACAATATTGTATTGACAATGTTTTATGTGATTCATTGAAAAAACGTAAAGTTGAATTCAATGAACATTGGATATGGTTAGATGTATGCGTAAGACAATTTAAATTTTCACAATCATTATTTTGGTTATGTCAACTTCATAGAACATTCAACATTAGACATCGATGAAATTTCTTTGAGTCTGACCATGGAAAAGGAGAGCATGATGGTGCAAAAGCATGTGTAAAATGAGCACTTTGAAGGTGGCAAATGATCCATCCTTTTGATTAATTTCAATAAGTTGCTCAAGTTGTTGAATGGTGTCATTCAAATCTAAGATGAATATAGCCAACAATCAAAAGATGTATGCACATATGTAAACATTCTTTTTTTAAATTTTTATTAATTTTAAATTTAAAAAAAAAACAATATTTATAAGTCTTAAATATGTCTTTAACATATACACTGACATTAAAAATTTCCCTTCATAAATTGTTAATGTTGCAAGCTTTTTTGGCTTATTGGAATCCAAGATGTAGATAGATCAATCCCATATGATGTTGGTGCCATACATGGGACTAGAGATTTGTACTCAATTAAAACAAAATCCTTCCAAAATTTGTTTGTATTTGATAGTAGATAAAAATCATGCGTGTGGCCTATTTGCATGGAAAATGATGAAGCTATAAGGTCTGTGAAAACATAATGAACAACTATGTTAAACCTTGAAAACATATAAAAAATAATCTAAAGGGAAAAATGCCACTCACAAGCTTGGAGGGGATAGAGTCAAAGGACATAGTGGTATCAATTGATCGCAATATAATTTACGATCTTTTTAGAGAAGGTAATGCAAGACAAGTTGTAAAAAAAAAATCAAACAATGTTCATTGTATATAACATATATAGAGTAAATTATTTGTTATCGAAAATGCACTTAGAAAAAGTCCTTGATTGTAGGATATGTATTTGTTGTGATTATACCCATAGACAACAACTAAAAAGTGAAATATATTTTCAATGGGATGCACTGAAAGAAAAATGAATTTATTGAAGGACTACTAGGAATAATTTTAGGGCGAAATTTAGCCCATGGGCTATTTTTCCATGTTTTTCTCCAAAAAAGATTTGCCATTTTGCATTTTTTGAAGCCATGTTTTGCCCAATTTTGATGGGGTAAAATTTTTTCGCCCTAAAAATCACCAAATTATTATATAAACAATATAAAATCCTTGGAAATTAAAATATTTTTTGAAAAGTATCGCCAAACATTTTATAGTTGGTGTTTTAAGAATTGATAAGATTCGCCAACATTTATACGCTTTTAAATAAGTATGGTTCCTTAAAATTATCCTTGACTATAACGAAAACATATTTATATATAAGTGGGGATCCATTATATTACAATGTTATTTTTTCCAAGAACCCCATCAAATTGAAATATTGAAAGTTATATTCACTTTCAATACAAAGAACCTGATGCCATATGTTTCCACATAGCATACATGTATGTGTATTCATCATCTTCTATATTAAACACAATCTCTACATAGAAGTCATTAATTTCTTAACCATAAATAATACGGTTCATCAAAATAAACCACTTAACAAATCCTTTGGAACTTATAAAATATATACTAGATGTACCAATTTGTCACTAACAATGTAATGAGACCATTTGAACATTAAACATTAACCATAAACATTAAGACACGTTACAAACTATAGACCCTTTATGAGATTCAACTTTTATATAATAGAGGACCAATACTAGAAGGTGTTGTATCTAATGCTCTTAAACATAGCATACATGTACATTTTCATTCATGCACTTCTCTATAGATGAACTTAATTTCATAACATTTGCACATGCATTCTCGTATGAATATATAACAATCAAATAATCTACAGCATAGCATTATTTCTTATTATTTCATACCAATTACACATAGCATACATGTATATGCATTCATCATCACACTTCTATATTCCATTCTCTACATTCAAGTAATTAATTTATAAACCATAAATAATACATTTCATCAAAATAAACCACTTAATTAATCCTTTGGAACTTATAAAATATATACTAGATGTACCAATTTGTCACTACCAATGTCATAAGACAATTTGAACATCAAACACTAAACATTAAGACACACTACAAGTTTACCAGTGTCATAAGACCATTTGAACATTAAACATTAAAGATAAATATTAATACATACTACAAGTTGTACAGATCATTTATGAGATTCATCTTTTATATAATAGTTGACCAAAAAATGATTATTAGGGAAATAGGGACTAGTCGAACAAATAATTAGATTGGTAGGTCTGTCTACCATACTTCTCAACTTCAAGATTTAGATCAACAATGAGATTCACCTTTTACATATTAGAGGTTCTATCAACTATAAATATTTGTATCTAGGACAATCAGGGAAATACATACTTCTTAAGAAATGGCTATATAGGTGGAATTGTCTACACCACTTCCAAACTACAAGCTTTACATCATTGATGAGATTCAACTTTTACATAAAAGAGGATTGTGTGCAACACTTCCAAACTACAAGATTTAGATGATATTCATATTTTTAATCAAGGAACAAGTACAAAATGAGAAATTAGTGACTAAACAAATGACTAAAAATAGGGTATAAACGTCTATTTTTTAGTCGATGAATAACAGTAGCTAATTTCCAGTATCTTATAGCTCGAATAACTTAGTCGTAATTAACTTAGTCATTAATTGGTTTCCTTATTGGTCATTGATTTAGTCATTAATTGCCACAATTAATGACCAAATATACGACTAAATAAACTACTAGATGATAAATCAAGGTAACCTATTAATAACTAAGCTAAATACGACTAAACGTTAGTCACGCTATAAGATACTGGAAATTAGCTACTAATAGTTGTGTATACGCAAATTTTAGTTTTTTTCTTAGTCACAAATTTATAATAGGGTATGGAGGAATCGAACCACCAACCTCTTGCCTATAGGGAAGGTGCTCTTCAATTGAGCTAGCACCCTTTAAGAATTGAGGTATAAACAACAATTCATTTTACAATTTAATAGAGAGATCAAGAACCAGCTTGACATTTCTACTTGTGACCTATAGAATCAACTGTTAGAATATTGGTCAATACTAAGAGGGGGGATGAATCAGTATTGTTAATTTTTACTTTTTAACCACTTATTTAAAACTTTAACCAAAGCATGGAATCAACAAGATACACAAAACACATAACAAAAAGAACAAATAGAACACAATTTTAACGTGGAAGCCCGATAGGGTAAACCACCAACTCGTTCTATTCTGCAAAATTGTATTTACAAGTTACAATAGAATTCGATCGGCACCAACCAATCAGGATGCACCCACACCCTTGATTCACCAGCACCAACTGGTAGGAGGCTACGACCCCCTGTTTAGTCAGTTACGACTGACAAGGAAGCAACAACTCCCTTTTGCAGGCACCAACCTGCCCTAGCACCACCCTGCTGCCCTTAAGATATCAAGTCTCCATAAGATTCTAGGACTGTATCTCTTCCTTTGGCCTTAGTTCTTCTTCAAGTACTGAGATGAAGAATCGAGAGACACATTCAAATGACATTTGTTTTCAAAATATATACTTCTCCAAAGGTCATGTGTATTTTTTGAAACAACACACCTTTTCAAAACAATACACCTCCAAAAAAATGATATTACAATAAAAATCATTTTTTATTTTTAATATATAACTATATATATTATTGTTTTAATTAACCCTTAAAAAAATGACTTTATATTAAAATCATTTTTATTATTAGAACTAAACACATTTTTTTATTTAATTAATTAAAACTTTATGTTTTATGAATTCGCATTTAACCTTCATGTTCACAAATGCTTTAGCCACGTCTGATGACTCCTGTGCCACATCAATGCCACGTCTTCTCCCATCTCAGCTTCACGGTCTGCCATGTTCGCAACACCTCCCTGCCACGTTGTTATCCTCGTCAATGATGGAATTTGCCACGTGTTACAAAAGGTAGGGGGCCTAATAGGTCATCTCAGGCTCCGAGCTGGTGACCTTCTCGTGGATTCAAAACACCTAGAGCCCCCACCATACCTTTGCACTACGCGTCGATATAGATGTGAAAGGTTGGGGTATATAAACCCATAAAACTTCATTTGCGCAACAAATGTGGGGTAAAGGCCATTGTGAAACTTGATCTTCACCATCCATTATTTCGATCAACGGTTGCTGAGTCTCCTCCTTTAAAGACTCTTATGTTAGTGGATTTCATCATCTTGAATTGTCTCTTCCTTTCCCTATGAGTGATCCAAAGCTTTCAACCCCAAGCACGCTTCACCATACTCTTCGAAATCAATTCTGAAGTTCAAAGCATAGCAAATTTCTGGTTCATCCACAAGCAGTCATCGTTCAGGAAGAGGAGATGTCATTCTTTGAAGTCTTAAGCATAATAGGGTTTCCACCATGTCACAGTTTCACATGCTGTGTATTCAAGTCAACAATTGGATCTGTAGGAGCCCTTTCAAAAGCTTCATCCAATTTTTGAGTTCCAAAATAACGCAAGCTAAAATCCCTTGTGGAGAATACGATTTGCATGATAGATGACAAGTAACAACTGTTTCCAAAATTGATAAGTCCTGTATAACCAGGCCCAAATAGAGGCTCTGATTCCTTGCCACTTTCTTGAATACGATTCCAATCAAAGTTTGTATTCTGATCCAATTCTTTTTCAGCGGTTGTCAACTCCGTCTTTTTCAAAGATGAGAAGTCAATACCAAAAAATGCTAAATGTTGAGCTGATAGGGGATCTTCAATAGTTTCATCCTCCATGTAAGAATAAACATCTGCAGTTTCTAAATCTGTTGTGATGGTACCAAGATTTACTACTAAAGGGTGCTTTGTTTCATTGTAATGCTCAACAGCGTGATCGTTGCCTCTAGGTCCATCCAAATTCTTTCTCCCACAAAGAATCATACCATTTGTCAGATTGAACCACAAATTGTCAACCTTGTCACACTTTGCACACTTCCATCCGGATGGACATATCATGGTACCATTATCAATCTGTTGCAAGTTCATTGCATATGCACTAACTTGCTTCTTATCATCCGCCCAAGCTGCAACCTGTTCTTTGCGCTCAGCGCCCACAACTGACAATACACCATCAACTGATAGCCTAACCTTTTTTAGTAGTTCTACCAAAGAGAATGGAAGCGTAACATTATTATTGCAAGCACCCATCTTTCAGACAGTGTCTCCTAGTTTCACCACTTAACCTATCAATTACTGTCTTTGCATTATTTTTGTAGGCACCCTTCTTTTAGACAATGTCTCTTAGTTTCACCACTTTCTCTGACAGAGCTTTCAGCCTCATCCATGGTTCTATCAACAAGGACATGCCGCTCATCTTATTTTTCCATTAATGATCATCACTAGGACGTGTCTGTCCACAATATTCCCAAATCTCCATCATCTCATATATTGACATCAATGCCAATAACGCCATCTTCCATATTGTCAACATCAACCTAGTTTTCTTATAAAGGAAACTTCACATCTGGTGGCTTGAAAACTTACAGTTGTCTAGTCATCCTCAAAATCCTTAGCTTCCTCTTGAGTATGTTTAGAGGCAACAATTAATGTAATGAAATCAAATGGACTATACTAGTAATTGACTAAATAACACATTAGTGCAAAAGGGGAAATCAAGTTTTTTACTACGGGGAAGAAAGATTTCACCTTCTACAATGTAAGAAAACATATGAAGCAAGATACAAGTAAAATACCAAGATAAAATATATTACGTCTCATTGCAAAACATGTTGACCCACCTTATCTTTCTAAATGTTGATAATTTAAGTACATAGTAGACTAACCTCATATTACATACCTTCCATAACTCAATTTCTAAGTATTTCATATTGGGGTAAAATTAGAGTTCCATATCATACTTGAAATCTTCTTATAGTGTATCCCAAATCATATATAGTGAATGAATATGAAAAAATAAACAAGCTTTAAATATATAGGAAATGGTCGATCTTAGTCAAATTGTTATCAAAACTCAATAGTTTATCGAGATTGTCAATCATTGTTGCAAGCCATTTTCCTTTGTACTTCAGATTTTTTATTTTCTACCAAAACAATAGATGCAACATTACAAGGAAGCATAATTAGTTGCGTCATTATAAGGAAGCACAATTAAGGATACAACAAAATGGGTAAGGAATGATATACAAAAGGAGTTTTTATAGTATTTAGCTTTAAGCACCTTTTGGCTTACAGGGTCCTTTATACTCTGGATTTCGAATAGTTGGAGCTTTCCACTCACCATCTTCCTCATCATCCCAATCCTCTAGTTGTAAAATATCAAACTAAATCAATGAAGTTGTGTCCCAAATTTAAGTTAATTTTTTATTGCACATATGGCCAAAACATGTAAAAAATACTAGAGTTACATGCACAGTATGCATGTGTGTGTGTGTTTGAGAGAGAGAGAGAGAACCCAATGATTCCCTTATTATCATATGACCAATCGTCCAACATGCACTATTCTCTCGCACATCGTATTGTCGAGGATACAACAAAATGGGTAAGGAATGATATACAAAAGGAGTTTTTATAGTAGTTAGCTTCAAGCACCTTTTGGCTTACAGGGTCCTTTATACTCTGGATTTTGAATAGTTGGAGCTTTCCACTCACCATCTTCCTCATCATCCCAGTCCTCTGGTTGTAAAAGATCAAACTAAATTAGTGAAGTTGTGTCCCAAATCTAAGTTAATTTTTTATTGCACATATGGCCAAAACATATAAAAAATACTAGAGTTACATGCATAGTATGCATGTGTGTGTGTGTTTGAGAGATAGAGAGAGAATCCAATGATTCCCTTATTGTCATATAACCAATTGTCCAACATGCACTATTCTCTCACACATCGTATTGTTGAGTATGTGTCCTCTATCTTCCTTGAAGTCTTTTCCTCTTCCTATGTAGAATCCATGTCCTGACTCTATGATTTGATACTTGAGATTTTCCATCCTCTGGAAAGGACACTAGAAAGGTGAAGAGACAAGGTATCAATCAATACTGAATTAAAGAATGTTGCAAAACACACTACTAATAGTACCAAAATTTTGTCATGAAGGAGTTTCATAAAATTGTTCATTCCCAATACAATAAAATAAAAATACTAAAAAAGAATGCACAGTTACCTTAGAAAATAACAATGTTTACAATAACAAATAAATGACTTCTATTCAAAATTAAATATCATGGTTGGCCATCCTTTTGGCATGACATCATTTGCCTTTCCTAACTGTAGCTTTTCCAATAATAGATATGTCAGACAATAGCTCCAATTTGTTGAATACCACCGTTCCCAAAGTACCATATAAAAGTCAGATGATTTATTTCTCTCGATCATTTGTTATAAAACTAACATTATGCAAACAATTGTTAAAGATTCAAACAAAAAACAAAGTGGTCAACCAATACTAAGAAATCAACGCTTATTTAGATATTTCTTGAACAAATTTCATTACTTCACCAGAGTTCATCTCCACTACTTTACCTCCCATTATAATCTCATCTAAAACAGTATGCAGTTGGCCACATATATCCACATTTTAGCCTTCCTACAAATAGTTTTGAAAACTTTCAACATTTGGAGATTATTATCAAGAGAATAAATACATGTGTGTTTACATTACTTATATTCTCATGCATATAATATTTGCATACATGGTTGTTATTAAATTGATGGGACATGCATTCAATTTCGGATATCTTTTAAAAATTGAAAATGAATATGGAGATGGTTTTTTATTAAACATTAAAACATATTCAACATATAAGAATGCAACCAAAATTGAGAAAAAGAATGGTCATCCAGAAGAGAATGGTTTTCATTGCTATGATTGTGATAGAACAGAAGATGCAAGAAGCCAACACAAATACTAACCAAAGGATGAAGATGACAATGAAACAACAGAACTAGAGAATGAAAATTTTAAATGAGTAATGAAGTTTAGCAATACAAGCTACTACAAAATGTTCAAGGGGAGAGGGGTTTTCACAATTCCATTCAAGTGATCCTCTTCCAACAGAAACCAATATAAATAAATAACAATGATGCAAAAGGTTTAGATAATATCTCTTTATTAAATCCTGAACTTTTATTGTATCTTCTTTGGATAGATCTTATATCTAAAATCAACTAATCTATAATATTATTCGTTTTTTTTATTACTTCAACTAATCTATAATATTATTCATCTTTTTTCTTACAAGTAATGACATACATGTTGAATCCTTTTTCACATTCCTAAAATATTCCCAATCCTCTTGCATTTGATATATTTTTTCTAGAAATATTAGGTTCTACTTTAGAGTAAAATTTTCATTTTATCTAAAGCAAAGGAAATGTTCATGTTCATGTTTTCAATCAATGGAATGTTTTTGGAATACAGACAAATGGTGAATACTAGAAACTAAAACTTCTTTTACTTCTACTCCTAACAATTATGACTACATTTTTTTAGAGGATGATGCTACTTATCCCCATTTTCCAGTCCATTTATCTATACAACAAAGTATTCATAAGAAACGCTAAAGTTTTCACTTGGGGCACACATGATCTCTCAAATCTAGATCCAATATTCACATTAAAATTCCATGCATTTCCTACAAAAATATATTTGTATCTTGATTCCTCACATATCAGAACCAAAAAAACAATGGTGTTCATCATTATAACAAAAATTAAGCTCAACTACTTACAAGTTGCACTACATAATATTAACAGTTTGTACAACTTATATAAAACACCTCAAAACTATCAAGTAACAGCCACATTGCATAGAATAAATCAAAATTAATATAAATAGGACATCAAAGATGAATGCACACAAGCAATCAGAGTTAGCTCTCACCATTTCTAGTTCGAGCTCTTCAAAATGCGTAGACTCGAAAAGTTCCTGCAAAAGCATGGAAATACATTTAAATGTAACATGTAAACTTTAATATTCTTCAATTGTAAATCGGTTCACATGTTAATGTTGAATATTAAGTGTTAGGATTATTATCGATCCTATCTTTGTCCACATAATTCTATTTGTTTATTTCCCTCGCTTATGAGGATTTCATCACTTCACCAATGTAAAGGGGACACATCTACTAGACATCTACCACTTACTGCACCTGTTTGCATGCATTTTGGTGCTCTAGGGATCAATCCATATAATTTAGGAACCCACTCAGAGTGTCACCAGCAGTGTCCAGTAGTTGACTCCAGGTGGCATTCAGTCATGTCTAGTTGTGCTCTAATCCCCATCAGTTAGATCACTTCCAGTGTCTCTAGTGTCATTTTACATGATTCAAGGAAATATAGGCACCTTTGTTCACCCACTCTCTTCACTTAACTGGTTGTGATACTTTGTTCACATACCCTCTTCAGTTAACTATTTATTAACTATTTTAGTGATCCAGATTTGCACTAGTTGGCTCTAGTGGTGATTCTCCCACATTGAGTTAGCTCCGAAGTTAGTCTAGGTTGGACATAGATTCAACTACCTCTTCAGGTATTCGAATTATTCCTTGATGATTGTATTATATATTCACCCATAATGTGAATATTATTGTAATGGAAGATTTCTCATATTGTTCTTTAACTCATTATGTAATAGCAATTATCCTTCTCTATATTTTTTCTTGTGCAATCTATGTGAAGACTATTTTTGTCCCAATATATTCCTATCAGAATCTAATATGGTATCAGAGCATGGTCAGACTATTCAAATCTCCCTCAGATACTTCCATTGATGCACCAAAAGTAGTTGGGTTCCACATAATTCCTGGAATAATTGCATTGCTCCCTCTGGATTATGTCTAGAGAAGTCTATCCACGTGTGTTGCACCTAGAAAATGTGTTCATTGTCGAAGTAGAGGTTTATTTATCTTACATAATTTTTCTTTCTAGTTTTGTGTAGGTACAACAACTTCAAGATGGATTTGATATCATTTCCTCCTCTAGCACCATTCAGCTTTGATGAGTGGAAATTGAATATGGTTGCATATCTCAAGATCCATGAGCTCTTTGATGTGTCTATTAGAGTTATGTCAATGCCATATTTTGATGATGAGAAGTCTATTTGGTTCAATAATTGTGATAGAGCATATGGATCCATGTGTCTAGCCATTCCTCCTAGGATGCGTATCTCATTGATGTTGTTGAATTCCCAAGTGAAATTTGGTCCATATTGGATAGAGCATTTGGCCAGTAGACTGAAGATAATAGTGGAAAGCATTGGGAGAGTGCATCATACATCTCCTTGAAATCTCCTCCAGTATCCATTACTTCCCATGAATATGAAGTTGTGCAAGATGAAGAAATAGAAGAATCCTCAACTCATTCAATTCGCATTTGTGAAAGTCTCCTTGAAGAGACTCCTTCTACTACTTCTATTGATTTTTTTGAGAAATTTGATGTCTCATGTTTTCATGCAGTTGCTCCAGAAGAGGATATGTGAACCTCCATTGTTGAAGAATAAATTTCCTTCCATCCACCTCAAGCCTCTTTCAAATTTATTGTTGGGGATTCAATGTCAGTTTCTTCTTATGAGTTTGTTGATATTAATTTTTGTGAATCATTGGATATTTTGGAAGCTATATCAAATTATGGAGCTCAAGAATTCGCTCTCCATAGTCCCGGGCCTACTCCTCCTTCCTGCTCGATCACATGCTCATCTCCTCACAGTGCTAGAAAATATGGAGACCTATTGCATTCACTTGGATGCTTTCTCCTCTCATTTGGAGCTAATTTTACTTCACATGGTTTAAAGTATCAAGCACATCAAGACTCATTTGGACCTGATTCCAAGATCAAGCTAAATGAGCACTCACTTTTTCTCTTTTGTTAGATCATCTCAGTTGCTCTACATGGTCCCATAATCTCTTATGCAGATGTATATCTTCTTGATCAATTTGAGCATATTCCTCTTCTTCCTAAGAAGAATATCCCTTCATACATCTAATCAAGTTCACATCTACTTAGATTTGGAGTAGTTTATTTTTGGTGTATCTCATGTCCATTTTTTGAGGAAGGATTTTCCCCATGCGATTTTTCCTTTTTCCTCATTTTACATGGATAAAATAATTTTTACATTTAGATTGTAATGGATGACCTTTGGTCTTAGTTACCAGCGCTCAGGTTGTCCAAAGTTAGGATTAAAGGGGGTTGTTATGATTATTATTAATCCTCTATTTTTTTTATTTCCATAGCTTATGAGGACTTCATTGTTAGGATTTATAATCTTCCCTTGACCAAACTGTCTATTAGATTATTTTAGCCTGACTTAGGATTCTTTTATTAATTATTGGGTCCTCTGGTACCATTGGTTCCACAAGGCCTAATGCAGCCACATGTACCAGTCACTAGAATGTGGAGACCACTGATAGATGCTAACTAATACTGACTGCACTTGCATGCATCAGTTTAGGTGCCTCCTAGGCCAATCTTTACGTTTTAGGAGCCACTGGGAGTCCCAGCACCAACCTCCTTTAGTTGTTGAGACTTGGTTATTAGTTAATCTTAGTTATTCCTCAGTTACATTCAGTTAGTTCACTTTTAGTTCAAGTAGTGCCAGTTATGCATGGCTGCATGTGGGAAGGCGCCTTTTCTCACCTACCACTTGTAGTTAGACTGGTTAGACTTGTTATAACTGATTGTTTGACTGAATTAGACATCTGGAGTTAACCACTTGGAATTCGATAGTGATTTAGACATCTTTAGGTAGCCATGCAGTCAGATACAGACACATCCAATTGGTAGATTCGAATTCATCCCTAATGATTCGAATTCTTTCCTATGTAACACTATTGTAACACAAGATTACGTAATGAAGATAATAATGTAATTATTTGAGAAATACTTGTCTGTTTCCTATGAGATTTGATTTGTTCAGTTTGTATAATCCATTCCTATTCACTGCATCAATAATTTGGACTCATTTCTTGATGGTATAAATGGCACAACAATTATAACATGGTATTAGATCCATCTCAAGCAAGCTTCAAGTCTGTATACTCTCCATTGAACACCAGAAGCAGTTGGGTTTCCATAGAGGTCTCGCAAAGAGTGCCTTTCTTCCTCTGAATTTATTCAAAGTGGCGGTGCATGCATGACAGACCCTGAGAAAGTGTTCATGTCTAGAGGGAAGGATTGATTCTAACATATTTCGAATGATTTTGGTTTTGCAGTGAAATTTATACAGGTGCTATGTAGCTTGTGTAAAGATATTGTCTTTTCCAGCAGGAGAATTATGGATTCTAAACCTTCTACACCTCGGATCCTAACACCTTTCAATTATGTTTATTGGAGGGAAGATATGAAGCTATCCTTGCACAAGCAGGGATACTTCAGGACAATACTTGGAAGGGAGGCTAAGCCCCACCATCCAGCTGAGAGAAACAAGTTTTTGAACTGCTTAGATGAAGCTTTTGTTTACATATGTACTCACATATCATGATATCTCCTCTTTCACCTTGAAGGTTTGAGGACTCCCAGAGAAGTTTGAGAGAAGCTTGAAGTCTTGTTTTCAAAGCAAGATGAGCTTCGGGGACACATTCAGGAGAATGAGTTGGTGGCCTTACATCCCAGCAGTTTCAAGACCATCCAACAAATATTTACTAAATTTAAGTTCCTTGCACTTTAATGTAGACAGTGCAGAATAGAAAGAAAGGATGAGCAACATGTGCTCTCCATACTCAACAAACTAGGCTGTGAGTATTCTGTATTTGTTTCAATCTTCCATTCCGAAAGGGCTTCCATTCCCAATTGGAAGATTCCCTCACTTGATTCCTTTGCTAAGTCCTTAATATAGGAGCAAGAGAAGTTGATCCAGATGGGAGTCATCAAGACTTCCAAAGATCAAGCCCTCCTAGTGACTGAATCTATCAAAGAGCAAGCTAAAGGAAAATCTAAGGGGAAGGAGCCTAAAGCAGCTGATTCGAAGCCTAAAGAGAATCAAAATACTTATGAAGGAGCTTCGAGCTCCAAGAATAAGAAAAGGTTTGAAAAGAAAAAGTGTCCCTGTTGTATGAAGGGTTTTCATCCAGAATACTCGTGCATGAAGAAGACCCTTGACTAGTTGAAATATCTGTGTACATAACAATATGTCCACTCCACAAGGTGTAGAGATGTCTAATGATGAAGAGCATACTAAAGAACATGAGAGATTCCATGCCTTTCATGCAATCCTCACTCCATTGAAGGCTTATTTGGTAGATTTTGGAGCATCCAACCACATGATTGCCTCCAGGGAATCCTTCAACACTTTCCCTCTATCATGAGGACCTAGCAATCATATGGGAGATGAATCTAAAATCCCATTTGTTGAAAGAGGTTTAGATAAAATCCATCATGATGAGTTCATGCCCTCTCCTACAACAAAGCAAATTGTTTAAGATGAAGAAGAAGTAGAATTTCCCACACAGTCAATTTGAATTGAAGAAAGTCTCCTTGAAGTGACTCCTTCTCTTGCTGCTCCGAAATTGTATGAGATATCTGATATATCATCTCCTCACATGGATGATCCAGAAGAAGACATTCAAATCTCTGTTTTTGATGAAAAACTCTCATTCCATTCTTTGCAAAAATTCTCCAGTGATTCTTCTATTTTAAATTATGTGCATAGTTTACCGGCGATTGTTTTAGAAAATGAAGAGGAATTTGATTTCTCTATCTATAATGATGTTGTTGGTGCATAGATAAGTAATACCATGGATATTTTGGAAATGGTATAATATTGTAGGAGTGATCCATTCACTCTCATTGATCTAGAGCTTCCAGTAAATTCCTACATGATTGCATGCACCAATTTTCAGAATTTTGAAGGAGAAAATTGTGCATCTACCATCTCGGTGGAGCACTCTTGGATCTGATATGAACCTATTTGAATATTATATGATCTTATTTGGATATGATATGACATTATTTGGTTCATGTTTTAAGTTTCAATATATTTCAGTAATGCTTGAAGCTGTTCTCATCAATTTTGGTGTGAAAAATCAAGTACCTGTTGGCAGCCAGCAACAACCTCTTCATTTCTTGATAAAATGAAGAGAGATCAGCTCTTATATGATTTATCAAATTAAAATTATAAAAGAGCACCTTC
>LPNX010939526.1:412331-448814 GCA_001517045.1 Pseudotsuga menziesii
TACCGCAAGTCTCCTTCAAAACTGTTGTTGGGGATTTGACATCATTCCTCACTCTTGTATATGATATGAACCTATTTGGATATGATTTATTTGGTTCAGGTTTTAAATTTTAAGAGACTTTAGTCATGCTTGTAGCCGGTCTCATCAATTTTTGTGTGACAAATCAAGTACCGCAAGTCTTCTTCAAACTTGTTGTTGGGGATTTGATATTAGTTTACTCTTATGGGTTTGATGATATTTTATTTTGTGAATCATTGGTTATTTATAAAGCTATATCATATTATGGAGCTCAAGCATTCACTCTCCATAGTCCCAGGGCTTCTCTACCTATATGTTTGATCACATGCTCATCTCCTCACAGAACTAGTAAAGAGGGAGACATTCTCCATTCGCCTGGACACTTTCTCATAACACTTGGGGATGATTTTACCTCACATGGTTCGATTTTAAAGGATGAAATATATTAGTTGCTTGGTTGTTCCTCATATGCTTTGAATTATCAAGCAACTTTTCTCTCTCATCAGTTGATTTCAGTTGCTCTACATGGGTCCAGTTTTCATCTAGCAGTTGTCTATATTTCTGATTCAGTTGAGCATATTCTTATTCTTCCAAAGAGGAAGATTCCTCCAGACATAATCATTTTGTTTGGATTCAGAGGTTCACATGCACATATTCAGGATGTTGCTGCACATAAGAACCAGAATATTGCTTTGTTGTTGCATAGTGCTGCAAATTGCAACAAAAGATTTTGCAGGTTTTTAACTTGTATGTACTGATTTCTGCTTATCTTGGGGGGGGGGGGGGGGGGTGTTCCCATGAGGCTTTCCCCTATTTCCTCAGTTTATTAAGAAGAATTTTTTATCTTTTAGATTGTATATGGGTGAATTTTTTCCTTGTTGTCAGGGCCCACAGTTGTCCGAGTTAGGATTTATAATCCTCCCTTGACCAAAATGTCTATTAGATTATTTTAGCCTAACTTAGGAGTCTTTTATTAATTATTGGATCCACTAGTACCATTAGGTCAACTTTGCCTAATGGGGCCACATGTACCAGTCACTAGAGTGTGGGGAACACCGATAGAGGATAACTGAGACTGACTACACTTGAATGCATCAGTTTATGCTCCTCCTAGGCCAATCCCTACATTTTAGGAGCCACTGGGAGTCCTGACATCGGCCTCCTTCAGTTGTTGGGAGTTGGTTATTAGTTAAGATTATTTATTCCTTAGTTACATTCAGTTAGTTCACTTTTAGTTCAGTTAGCACCAGTTATGCATGGCTACATGTGGGAGGGCGCCTTTTCTCACCTACCACTTGTAGTTAGACTGCTTAGACTTGTTATAACTGATTTTTTGACTGAATTAGATATCTGGAGTTAACCACTTGGATTTCAATAGTGATTTAGACATCTTTAGTTAGCCATGCAGTCAAATACAGTCGCATCAAGTTGGTAGATTCGAATCCATCCCTAATGATTTGAATTCTTTCCTATGTAACACTATTGTAACACCGGATTATGTAATGAAGATAATATTGTAATTCTCTGAGAAATACTTGTCTATTTCCTATGAGATTTGATTTGTTTAGTTTGCATAATTCATTCTTATTTACTGCATCAATAATTTGGACTCATTGCTTGATTATCTAAATGGCGCAGCAGTTCTAACATTCATCACTTCATCAGTGCACGGGGGACACATTTAATAGACATCTATTACTTACTGCGCCTGTCTGCATGCATTTTTGTGCTCTAGGGATCAATCCCTATAATTTAGGAACCCACTCGGAGTGTCACCAGCAGTGTAGGTATTCAGTCATGTCTAGTTGTGCTTCGATCCCCATCAGTTAGATCACTTTCAGTGTCTCTAGCGCCAGTTTGCATGATTCAAGGGAATATAGGTGCCTTTGTTCACCTACCCTCTTCACTTAACTGGTTGTGAGCCTTTGTTCACCTACCCTCTTTAGTTAACTAGTTATTAACTATTTAGTGATCCGTAATTGCACTAGTTAGCTCTAGTGGCGATTTTCCCACACTGAGTTAGCTCCTAAGTCAATCTAGGTTGGTAGATTCAACTGTCTCTTCAGGTATTCAAATTGTTCCTTGATGATTGTATTATATACCCACCCATAATGTGAATATTATTGTAATGGAAGATTTATCATATTTTTCTTCAACTCATTGTGTAATAGAAATTATTCTTCTCTATATTTTTTCTTGTGCAATCTATGTGAAGACTATTTTTGTCCCAAGATCTTCCTGTTAGAATCTAATATCCATCCCAAACATGTTGTTTCATCCAATTGGGGACATATAATTACAACATGAAGAATATTGTTAAAAATAAATAAATGTACATAAAAAATCATTTTATAATACTCCAAAACAGGACCAAAATAAAAATATTGGCAAGCATAGATAATACTTTTAATAAGAGTAAGATGAAGAGGATCATCTAAATAGGAATGCATTACGGATTGAAAATACAATCAAACTTAATCAGTTGGCTCTAAAAAAATTTGCAGATTAGAATGCATGAACGTTTTGCAATCCTAGAACAACTACATAAACACAATAGACATAAGGCATGGAATTCAACAAACAAATCCATGGGACAAACACCATAAGGATCCCATTACACTAAATGGGTAGCAAGCCTCTCTCTATGTTCTCATTTTGCTTCCATCCCCAACACATTGACATCTGAATTGTATGCTTGGCATGGTTTTGTATCACACTACTTGTGTTTCTATTGACAAGTTAGTTAGCTCTTTCTCTGCTTCAAATAGAGTAGTGATAGGTGTACTATGTATTCAGTTTTGTTGTAATTTTAAGTCCCATCTACCAATTGTGTGGTTTTTCCTTAGACATTAATAAAATTATCTTATCTACCATGTTAATTGAATAGCTAATTCAACATAAAAATATTATTTTAAATTATAAACTACATAAAATTGTGCTTCATGTAAGACACCATTTGTAGTTCACTAGTGGCAAGGATGAAAAAATTGCATCCAATGTTCTGCATGACCCAAGATCTACTAAAGGCCCATAATGCACTTGTAGAGGTCATCACAAGATGTTATCTAATAAGTCAAAATGGTTGTGGTAAGTGGTTAAGTCAAGACTGCAACTAATGTTGGGCCTAGATTGTTTCACATCATGAACCAAGGTTCCATTTCCATAGTATTTACCTAGCATGTCGTTCCTGTGCATAACCCCTTAGGAAAAGTTGTAAGAAGTTCAAAATTTCACTCCTCTGACCGTATGAAGAAAAAATATAGGAGTACCAAAGCTTGCATAGCTGACAATCCTTTTGATATTTCAATAGAGAATGGTAGTGGGAGAGTCGTAAAGTGCATGTATGAAATAACAACTCCCAATGGTTGTCTTTCGAGCTTCAACATCTTCTCTCTATGCATGCACCTTTTCCTATTTCTCCCATTTTTACCAAATCCCAACTTTTAAAATGTCTAATTTCATTTTATTGTATGTCATGTAGGAATTCACAATTTCCCTCCCCTTTTGGAATCGAGTGCAAAAGGATAAATCGAGTTATGGGATGGTCTTAACCTGAGGAAAATGGAGGTGGGTTTTATAGGAAAGATCATTGTATTGACTTTATGGTATTATGAGGTATGTACAGATGTGTGTGTGAGCACGGGTGTAAAGTAAATTTTTTATGGACAAAACATACTTTCTCCTGAACTCCCCTGCTTACAAACCCAATGGAAATAGATACAAAAATATATGTACTTATTACTCTCTCCAAGACTTCTTGACCCACTTAAAATTGCATTACCGAATGTTCAAGATCACGGATTAAATATTAAAAATACGACATTCATGTTCAGGGTTTAAACTAAATTTTAATTACATAAAACTCTAGAATTTGTTGAAA
This sequence comes from Pseudotsuga menziesii, assembly GCA_001517045.1. Taxonomy (NCBI): domain Eukaryota; kingdom Viridiplantae; phylum Streptophyta; class Pinopsida; order Pinales; family Pinaceae; genus Pseudotsuga; species Pseudotsuga menziesii. Next base: position 416,230 of record LPNX010939526.1, read on the forward strand.
AATAGGTCCTGCAGACTCGGTAAATCCCAGAGGACGTTAATAGTGAAACACACAAACAAACATATGTTCACTTCTACTGCAATCCATTCTGTTTTAATATCTTAATCCATAATCACAACAGCGCCGCTCTATTTGTATTTGCAAGTTTGGATTTTATGCATGATTTTTCTATTTTGGGTCATGGGATGAGTCCCCATAATGCATGTCATATATTCTTATTTTTGGCTCTAGGATCAGTATTTCATCACATCATTTTAGTTTTTATAGTGAATGAGATCCTGAAATTTATCTTGTCTCATCTTATGGTACTCCCCTTCCTATTTTATCTACAAATTTCATAATGTGACTAAGAGGCGAGGTCTCTATGAGGTGTATATTGGACTTGGAAAAGAGTCTTATGAGATAGAGAATGACTGGCTAAATGACGGTGATAGATCTTATGGAGCAATAGGTCTGGCCCTTTCTGATAGCTTGTACTACCTTATTTGTTCTGCTGAATACCCAAAGGAAGTCTGGACAATATTGGACAAAACCTTTGGCAAGCACAATGAGGATCATAATAGTACTTTGGAGATCAAATCCAGCACCACAAGAGTTCTTCACTCAAAAATCTCAGCCTCTACTCTCTCTGATGAAGTTGTTCAAGATGAAGATGAAGCAGAATCTTCTACACATTCGATTCGAATTGAAGAAAGTCTCCATGAAGTGACTCCTTCTCCTGATGCTCCGGAAGTTCATGAGATCTTTGATATCTCATATTCTCATATTGTTGAAACAGAAGAAGACATTCATATCTCTGATATTGAAGAAAAATACTGCTGCACTTCCATGCAAACATTCACTGGTGATTTTCCTTTGAGTTCTGTGCAAAATTTACGAGTAATTGCTTCCGAAAGTGAAGAGAAATTTGATTTTTCTCCCTCTAATGTTGCTGCTGGTGTGAAAATATGTAAAAACTTGGATATTTTGGAAGAAATATCAGATTATAAGAGTGACACATTCGCTCCCCATGATCTATATCTTCCAGCAAATTCCTGCAGGATTGCATGCACAAAAATTCAGAATTTTGAAGAAAAAGACAACTATGCATCCACCGTCTCGGTTGACCATAATTTTGGATCTGATATGAACCTTATTGGATATGATATGATCTTATTTGGATCTGATCTGATATTTCTTGGTTCAAAATTTCAGGTTCATAAACCTTCAGTACTGCTTGTAGCTGTTCTCATCAACGGTGTGAAGAAACAAGTACCGCAAGTCTCCTACGAAACTGCTGCTGGGGATTTGATTTCATTTCATAGTTTTGGATCTGTTGTGAACTTATTTAGATCTGATTTACATTCTGATCTGATATTATTTTGTTCATATTTTAAAATCCAAGATCTTTCAATCATGCTTGTAGCTGTTCTCACCAATTCCGGTGTGAAAAATCAAGTACAGCAGTTCTTCTTCAATTTTGCTACTGGGGATTTGGTGTTAGTTTCCTCTTACGAGGTTGATGATATTTTATTTAGTGAATCATTAGATATTTCTGAATCTATATCAGATTATGGAGCTCAAGCATTCACTCTCCAGATTCCCAGGGATTCTCTACCTTTGGTCACAAGCTCATCTCCTCACAGAACTAGTAAAGAGGAAGACATTTTGCATCTGCTTGGACAATTGCTCCTAAAAATTGGGGCTGATTTTACCACTCATGGTTTGCTGTTCAGGGCTGCAACATATCAGTTTCTTGAGTGTTCCACACATGGTTCGAATCCTCAAGAACCTTTGCTCTTTCTTCAGATAATTTCAGTTGCTCTACATGGGTCCAGTTTTCACTGTGCAGCTGTTTATATTTCTGATTCAGTTGAGTGCATTGTTTTTCTTCCAAAGTGGAAGATTCCTCCAGACATATTCATTTAGTTTGGATTCATAGGTTCACATGCACAGTCTCAAGATGCTGCTGCATAGAAGAACCAATTCTTGATTTACTGCTTAGTTTGAGGGGGGGTATTTTTTCCATGAGGTTTTCCCCGTTTCCTTGGTTATATTAAGCAGTTACTTTATTGTACAGGGTGACCTATGGCCTTTGTTTCCGGGGCCCTATCATTTTATGCATCTATGTTTTCTAACTCTTCCTGAGTATAGCTTAAGGGGGGGTGTTGGAGACATTTGCCATCATACACACTCTTTCAGTCAAATTGGCCTAGTTAAACCACTATCCTAAGTTTAATTGACATTAGTGGAGCATTAATTGCCATCATCCAGTCACACCCACACCTTCCTACAATCAAGGAGGCTAACTTAGCCTTCTCCTACAGTCAAGGAGGCTAACTGGAGCACTCTGGGGGTGATCTGAGTGATATTAATGCACCTAATTGCTAATTGGTGGTTACAATTAGTTCAACCAGTCAGTTAGGGTGCCTCCTCTAATTAAATATATTATTTAATGATTATTTATTATTATTTAATGATATGGAGTCAACAAGGCGCCTCCACCAACTTCTGATGGTCAGTTCAGCTTCAGTTAACTTCATCAGGGTTCATTGAAGTCATGGAGCACTAACACTTGATGGTTGGCTTGCTATGACATGTGTTTGATCTCCTTCAGTTGAGATTTAGTTATTTATTGCACTCCGACTTCAGTTAGGGTTTGGTGAGTCAATTAGGGTTTTGGTAAAGTGGTTAACTGAGTGAGATTGAATGGTTGAGAGTCAGTTAAGCTAGACTCACTCACTGAATTCGAATTGTCTCCTTAGGTATTCGAATTCTTCATGGAGTTAAGCTATTGCTTAGCATTGGTATTGTAACCCTTCATTGTTTATTAAATATACAGAGAGGAAACCAATTCTGGTTCCCGATTATTTCCAATTCATGAGTATTTGTTAATTATTCTTTGATGATTTTGATTCCTAGTTCCTAGATCATGTGCGAGAATTAATAAAATATTTGGAAAGTTGGGTCCCCTGTGATATCTTTGAAACCCAACGTTTTGAAGAAGATTGTTTTGAGCAGAATGGAGTGTATCCAAGGACTTGATACCAGTGATGAGGCATCTCTCATATCTGACATAGATGGAGATGATGACTATTGGACTTTTATTGAAAATCCAACCTATGATACTTTTGTTTTGAGAATCCCATCTATGATGTGTCTAGCGAGGGGATTTTTTATTCTGAAACTTATGAAAGTTGTAAAGAAGAGCAGTCAGAGTTTTCCTATGATCAGTCAGAGTTGTATTTGACTATCTGTAATGAGGACTTGGAGAAGCAGTGTAGTGAAGAACCAGATGGGGTGCAACTAGATGAAGTTTTTCCTTGACCATCTTCTTCACATTAAGATATTCCTTATGATTGGGAGTAGTTTTTGGCTTATACACAGAGTTATCAGTAGATAATCCATTTTGATGAGTATGATGATCTACCTCATCATACAGATTTTTACATCAGTCCTATCCAATCTTGGATGGAAGAATCCTGCAAGAGCACCTACCAATTTGGGAATAAGTTCGACGACATTATTCATACCTATGATTCCCCATCTAGCCCACCCATTCTGGATCATCACGCAAGTTTGCATTTTTTGGAAATTGTGTCCTTACTTTGGCCGGTAACCAAAGACAAGGAAAAACTTTTTTATATTAATAAAATTCGTAGGTGGCTACACTGGATTTATGATTAGACCTAACCTTTTTTATATCATGATTAGAGTAGGAAAATGGGCTCCTTAAAGTGAGCGTTTACTTTATCATTTTCTTTATGTACTTAGGAATAAATAAATTTTTCAGTTAAGTTTTGTTATTCCTTTGAATAAAGAAACTTTTGGATCATTGGCTCTTTTTCATAAAACTTGTGCTACTGAGGTTTTCTTGTCAAGTTGAGATGTTTTTACAGGATATGGAAACCATAGATTCTGGTGTTCTCGTATGCTCTCCTTGCATAAGAGACTAGATCGAGCACACGTCCCGCAGTTGGAGCCAGATGTTATCCACTAATTTTGCACTTAGTGGATTATTCGATGAGCCGCCAGAGTATTGAACAAGTACACTTGTTCATGATCAGCTTTCAGAAGTCCACTAGCCTTTTTCTGGAGTTTGTTTGAAGTTTTTTGTAAATACATGTTCATAACCCCTTGGGGAAATTGTAAAAAATGCCCTAGCATTTAATTTTTTATAAAAGGCTCAGGTTCTCGGACTTAATCATGAATTCGACAAGCCCAGAGTGTTTTTTCCCTTGGTTATTACTGGTTGTTGAACAAACGACTAATAATTTCTGATTTTTTCACTCACACTTCCAAAGCTGGAGTAGTTGTCTTGGTGTTTTGGCCTTGGTAGTTGAAAGATAACAATCTAGCACTATATTGTATAATCCATGCTTTTCTCTTGAAGTTGTGTTGCTTTCAAGTATTGTCCAAAGATACAAGAGATGTTTTATGGTTTTAACATTCATTCTGCAGGTTCTATAAGGAGTCATCTTCTTTCAAAAAAGTCAAGAAGCGTAAGAATTCTTTTCCTCATCCATCAAGCAAAAGCAATTCTTTCCGGTTACTTGGTTACTATTCTTAAGTTGGGATCTAAAATCTTTCTCTTCTCTCTTCATATTTCTATGTTACCATATGTTAGTTTTGACTTGAGAAAGTAAGCTTGAGATTTGATCCCAAGTGCCACATAATTTTGTGGCTACTTCTCTTTCCCCATTAGCATCCTTGAGGACATCCAGCTAGACTAGAAGGTTTTTGGGACTAGTGCTTCTAGTGGTCACTTTGTTCAGAGGTTGATCCCACATTTTCGTTGATTGTCTTGTTGACTATTTGTCCTCTTCTTCTTGGTTGGATTTGGCATCCTTCCACCTTGTTGTTTGATTGTCCTCTTTGTGATTTCTTCCCCCTCTTTAAGACCTTGTTGTCATCAACTTCTTGTTCTTGTCCTCCCTCTCCTTTTGGTTCGTCCCTCCTCTTCTCTTCTATTGATTCCTCTCTTGTGTTCCATTCTTCACCTCTTTTCCTATCCCTCTTATCCCCTTTTCGTCCTTCTTTATATCAAGTTTTAGTCATAGTTTGTTTGTCATTTTAGTTAGATCTTGCACCTTTTATGCACTTAGATTTAAATTTGAAAAAGTTGAAAAGTTTTGCATTTAAAAGTAGTTTGCATATGGATCTCATTGAAAGATGCATTAGCACTTAGTTGCATTGTTGCTTGTCATAAAAAGTTTCACTTTTCATTACTTTAAATAATTATTTTTTAGATCTTAGTTTTGTTTTGATTTTTTGCTAATAACTAAAGGGTGCTTGAGTATTGGACTTGTTTTGTTTGTAGGCATTGAAAAGAAAATAAGTGCAAGAAGTGAAGCAATAAGAACTTAAAACTATTGGAGATAACCATAAGGAAGATCCAAAGTTGATGATCTTAACCGTGAAGACCTAAGAGACATCACTCTCCTTTTTGTAAAATCTTTTAAGAGCTTCATTATTAGTCTTCTAGCTTTTATCTTAAAAGTCCTTTTCAAGGGTTAAATTCTCAAGGAAAATTGTAACACTTAATAAAAATTCTCTTTTTAAGTGGGGTTTTTAAGCCCCCACTCCCAACTTCCCCCATTGGGGAGGTTTGTGGTGTTCTTGTTTTTGTGTTCTTAGATTAGATTTGCTTTACTTAGAGTAATTTCATTTTCTTTCTTAGAACACTAATTGCTAGATTAGATTTTTTATTTCATTGTTAAATTGTTTATTGTATCATTTAAAATTTTCATCTTTCAAAAGTATTTCAACTGCTTAAAAGTAGAAATCTCTTGAATCTCACTTTGTGTATCAAGAGTGCTCTCTATCGGAGAGTTGTTTTTTTTTTTTATTTCGGTTTTTTACTTACCCCCATGCTCTCCCAAGTAAGGCCTTAAAACCTGAAAGAGATTCTTGGGTAGATTAGTTGTTTTTCATTTCAAGTTTTTTAATTCCGTACATGGTAAGTCTCTTGAACTTTGTCATAAGATGAAGTCAAGAGAGCTCTCTGTCGGAGAGTTTTATTTGTGCTCATTAATAAAATATTTCCAACACACATTCCCCATAAAATTTACTTCGTTGCTTTCCATCACTTAGTATTCCCTGTCGACCTTAAAAAGTTGGATTCGTACTCAGAACGGTGATTGGAAATTGATTAATATTACAAGCAACAACCATAAGTTAAACTTTCACCCCCATAACCAATGAACCGGCGTTGTCAATAAATACTGAGGTAGTGGGAAAATTCTTTCTAGCGACGTCAAAACAAACCGTTGTCTCAGTGTTCTAACAAGTTGGTTATGTTCCTTGGACACCTAGCCTAGAATACTGGACGGTCCGACATGCCATTGAGGGGAGCCACTGAAGGTACATTTTTTCGGTTGATACCTTGTGTTCTTAGCCATAATAATCAAGATCATTACAATATTCAATCAGCTAAGATAAATTTGCACAACACTTTCACGAGCAAACACTTGAGACTTATCAGCATCCCAAGCACTATATTTTGACTGCATATTGGCACTGTTTTATTTTGCTTTCATATATTCATATTATCTGGACCATTTGTCCATTTGGAATCTTGCTTAAGTAATCAGTTATTTGTGGATGCCTTTTTATAAGTCTTCATAATATTGTTTATCTTGAAACTTGTCATAGCAATGTGGATTTCTCTTTGTCTTGTGTTATCTCATTATTATAATTTGTGATCTAATTCAAAAAACTCCTAAACAACATACATCTGCATCCGCAACCATAAAAACATCTAAAAACATTGAGACTTAGAAAAACTCTTTGTAGAGACTACCCCCCTTGGCTTCGTTAGGAGTTAGCCTAAACGGAGGAGCTAGGAGTAGGTGACAGTACCTAGCTCTATGCTTGCCCCCAAGGCCACACCTCTCCCACGTTCTCAAGTGAGGAAACAACTTTCATTAGATTTTTATTGCCGGTGTGCATTCGACAGACAACACTGTACTTTATACACTATATGTAAACACCACTAAGTTATTGATAGAGAGATATGTTAACTTCTTTACATCCTAGGGCAGATAATTTCTTGGCATCCTCGAGGAAAGTTGACATTGTGTAATGCCAGTTATTCTCATGTGTTTATAATTTGAGTTAGAGAGGGTACATTTATAGAGGTCTAATATACACAGAAAACTAATGTTATTATTTATTATTCCATTCTTTCCCTTTTTCTGCTTACCATTATTTCCTTTTGACTATTTATCAGGAGCATGGTCCATGATTTTACCACATTCTTTGTAGTTTGATTTAGCAAGCCTATTTTTTAGTGAATAAGGTAACATTCTAAAAAATCATTTTAAAATATCCCAATGAATAGGATTAGCTATGCCAATGCAAAAAAAATCACAAAAGTTAGAGAGTAGCATAATAAGATTCCAATACATATAGTCTCAATATTTAGGTCTTTGGTTATTTAGAGCTTAGTCACCCCAAGTCCAGACACAATAAGTCATACAATAGTATGCATTAGTGCTAAAAAATAATTATATAACACAGTTCATTCCAATTGTAGATTAGAAATGTAAAAAGGGAAGCATGACTTAAGGTTCATGGAAAAGATGCTAGTAATTTTTCATAGGCAACATGCCATTTAAGATATCTACTTCTATAAATTAGAGTTTTAGAATCACTCGCAGGATTCGGTTCCTAAAAATAAAAAACTGATTGGAATAATGCTAAGAAGAACTTATCAAGCAGTATAAAGTTGGGCCTAAGGCCATAGTTTCGATATTGACTCCTGAATCTAGGACAAACTTAAATACAATTATTACTAGAACTTGGATTAGTTCTAATCAATTAAGTTGAAGCAGATAATTGTCTTCATCTGTGATTTTGCAAAAAATGGAGATTTTTTATTATTCTTCTTATGGATTTTATTATGATATATTACTGACTAAATTGTGAATGTTACGTAATTTATTATCCCACCTATATTTTGTAGATTCATATTTGATTTTATAACTTTGAAAGCCATCGATCAAAAGAAAAATGACTGAAAAAGGTTTAAAAAAAATGGTGTTACTGTGTTAATGCAGTGAACAGACTTAACAAACATTTGACACTATATTGATGGACCAAAGAGTCTACTGCCAGGTGAAAGACCTAGAGATAGGGTTTGACCCTCCTAAATCTCATCCAAGTGGTATGGATCCTCAAATATTCAGAAACCAATCTCACTAATGCACAAAACAAAGTATTAACCTTCCAAATAGAGATAAAGGATTTGCTATGGTTAAATCACTCTTTGGTGTCCTTAGATCTAGATTTGCTAACCTTTCATCTTCTCTTTTAGCGGTCAGATTTATATGATAAGAACACAACAAGCAAGGGATAGACCTTCAAATCTACATCAATATATAAAAGAGTGATATTCAAGACTTGAAAAGCACATGCAGTGGTAAGGGTCTATTATTTAAGGTCCAATCTAATTTCAAAATTTAAAACAGAGTATGGTCTCATCTTGTTGATTTTTGTACCTAGGAAAGTGTTCCCCTAGTGATTTTTTCCTAAGTCATTAAAAGGGGAAAATTAAAGTGACCCTTGCAATTAATAACTTGAGGTGAGTTTTAATTTTCACTTTAGAGAATAAAGTGATTTTTTGATAAATTTAACTGAGGTGAGTGAAATTAATTTTGGAGAGAATTAAAAGTACATTTAATCTCATTGATCCATCTAATTCATTTTGGGCCCTTGGATTAGATGACTATTCAGCTTCCTCATTTAGACACCAAAAAGGAAAGGGAAGTCATTTGAGTCTCATTATGTTTTTCATCAAAGTTGGAGAGCACAGAAGGAGAAAAATTGCAGATTGAGAGAGAAGAGCAGATGACATGTTTCCCAAGAATGTACAGCAGTAGTAAGTACATTTCCATACATCACATTTCTCGAGAAAATTTTTGGGCACATTTTTCGAGGAAGATTTTTTTGGGCATGATTTTCGAGAAGAGAAATTGTTTTTGGGCATGGAATTTTGTACACTCTGTAAAATTTCATAGAATGGGCACACAAATTGAGACAGTCCTTCGGTGGGCATGAAAATTAAGGCATCATGTATAGTTAGTTTGGCATGGTTTTCGAGGCAACAAGTTGGCATAAATTTTGACTCTAAAATTTCTGAATTCAGTCAATTTTGCTGAGCACTGTGGTTGAGATAAGTTTATCTATGTTTTTGTTGTAGTTTAATTTTATTGCAGAAAATAAAATTCTCTCTCTCTCTAGAACATGCTTTCCCCGGAGGTTGGGGTTTTTTTTGGGTCATTTGAGAAAAAAAATAATGAGTTTGGTTTTTTTATGTGTGACTTTGTTTTTTAATTGCTGCTCATTAAAAGTAGTAAAATTCTTCTTGTGTTTCAGTCATAAATTGTTTATGAGAAATGACTTAATTTGCAGTTGAGAGTAAATTGGGTTGGCCATTAAACTATGATGAAAATCGCAGTTGAAACCAGGTTAGGAGAATGCTGAAAATTTGACATGGTATCAGAGCTTTGTTAGAGAAAGAGCAAAATTTTACACAGTGAAAAATTTCAGATTGTTAGTGATTTCTTTTGTGAGTGGGAAGCACCTTGTTGAGACTTGAACTTTGCAGTGAAAATGGCAATGGGACTTAGGTTGGAGGATAGGGTTGATTGGGCTGGGAATTTTGTCCCATGGAAAGCTAGACTAGTGCTTATATTGGAGGAAAATGAGTTATGGGATGAAGTAGTTAACAATACAACAACAAATCCTATTGTTGTTCCTGCTTCCACCAATGCACAAGCACTTTTTGCCTTCAACAAGAAGGACATTAAGGCTAGAAGGATAATTCTAGATGTAGTTAAAGATCATGTGATCCCACACATTTCTAGTAAAACTCATGCATATCAGATGTGGGATGCTTTGACCAGCTTGTTTTAAAGCTCAAATGAAAATAGGAAAATGGTTTTGAGAGAGAAATTGAAGAGTATCAAGATGGCCAAAGCTGAGGGAGTGATTCCCTACCTTACTAGGATCTCTTGGGTGAGAGATGAGCTTGCAATAGTAGGGGAGGTTGTTCCTGGTTCTGAGCCAGTGCAGACAACTTTGAATGGGGTTCCAAATACTTGGGTTGTTTTTGTGGAGGCTATAGTATTCAGGGAGAACTTGCCTTCTTGGAAGAATATTTGGGATGACTTTGTTTAGGAGGAGACCTGGAGAGGTCTTGTGCAGGGAAACTATTCTACTAGTAGGGAGGATGAGAAGAATGTGGATTTGAATGCCAAGGGAAAGAAGAAGTTCAAGAAGGGCCCCAAGAAGGGTGGGGCTAAGCAACAAGATGGACAGAAGAAGGAATTGAGCATTGTAAAGTGCTTTGCTTGTTAGAAGCTTGGGCACTATGCTGTACAATTCCTACAGAAGAAGAAGAAGAAGAAGAAGAAGAAGAAGAAGAAGAAGAAGAAGCATTAGACAACACCTTCAGTAGAGGTTGAGGAGTTTACAGCTAGATTTGAGAGATAGTTTTCTCTGTGTGTTGGACATGTTGATAGAGAGAGAGTATCCATCATCACCAGTGCAGACATTGATATTGAGAGGGAGTATTCTTTTTTGGTTGGCCATTCTTTCAATGCATTCACCACTTGCACATCGTATATTGACAGTGGAGCTTCAAACCACATTACAGGCGCTCGAGAGATGTTATTTGGGCTTTCACAGGAAGGGATAGATGTGGAGGTCATGTTGGGGGATGACACAGTTGTCAGAGCTATTGGGTGTGGGACCATTATATTTCAAAGAGAGTCCATGACTCCCATGACTTTGAGGGATGTATTGTTTGTACCTGAGCTAAAGAAGAATTTGATATCAGTTTCCATGATAGAGGATAGGGGTCTTGGGGTGTCTTTCCTGGATGGACATGTGTGTGTTTTCCCAAGACTGCAGGACCATCTGCATCTTACACCATTGGAGTCATATGTGGGAAACTGTACAAGCTCTTGTTTCAGCCCCAACATGCTTTGACACATAGCAGAGGCGGTGAGCTTTGTGATCTATGGCATAGGAGGATGGCTCATCCGCATCGTCCAATTTTGATGATGTTGAGGTACATGGTTACAGTTTTTCCTGAGTTCAACACCGAGCATAGTGATGTATGCAGGGGGTGTGCTTTGGAAAGTACACCAAGACTATTTTTACGAGCAGTGATAACAGATCAACATGAGTACTTGATTTGATACATTCTGACTTGTGTGGTCCTATGTCATATGTTTCTCTAAGAGGTTTTGAGTATTATGTGACATTCATCGATGACCATTCAAGGAAGACTTGGATCTACTTCCCTAGGAGAAAAAAATCTGAGGAGGTCTTGCAGAGGTTCCAAGAGTTCAAATCTCTTATGGAGAACCAGACTGGGAGGAGGATTCGGGCACTCAGATCAGATAACAGGGGTGAGTATACCTCCAAGGAGTTCGATGAGTATTGCAGACATGAGGGGATTCAGAGATAGTTAACAGTACCACACACCCTTGAGTAGAATGGAGTGGCAGAAAGGAAGAATCGATCTATTTTTGGATCAGCGACCACCATGTTACATGATCAGTCACTTCCTTTCTTTCTTTGGGAAGAGGCATGTAGTACACATTTTTACCTTCAGAATAGGAGTCCCCATCATGCCTTGGGGAGCAAGACTCCTGAGGATATTTTCACAGGAAATAATCCTGAGGTGATTCATTTTCGTATATTTGGTTGCCTGATTTTTCACATGTCCCTTCTGAGAAGAGGAAAAAACTTGAGCCCACCCCAAAGAGAGGCATATTTGTAGGGTATGATGAGACTTCAAAGGCCTTCCGCATTTATCTTCCTTCTCTAAGGAAGGTTGCCGTGAGGCAGGAAGTGAGATTTGAGGAGGAGTGGGCCTTCAGGAAGACAGAGATTCATTGCAGGGAGAGCAGTAGGTTCCCACACCTTAGGTAGCTTCATAGGTACCTTCAGTACAGGTGATAGGTTTACAGGTTTCTGGGGTTACTGGACCATAAAGTACAAACATAGGATCTTCAGGTTTAGTGGTTCAGCCAGCAGGTTCTTTGGGGATAGGTTTTTTTTCTCAGGTCACAGGTTCACCATACATAGCTACCATATCACAGAGTTCACCAGTTGTTGGTTCACCAGCTCCTGGTACATAGGTTATTGGGCCTTCTACTTCTAGGATTTCCTCAGATGATGATAGACCAGCTTGGGAGCAACCTTCTGGGAAGAAGAAGCCTAAATGGCTTCGAGAGACCCTGAAGGAAGCTAAGGAGTTTGGAACGCCCAAGGAGCCAGTGAGGACTATAGTGATGCCATATAGGTTGGCTATGGCCTTGGTTGCTAGTCTTCATGATTCGAAGCTATCTACTTTTGAGAAGGCCTCTCAACATCATGTTTGGAGAGATGAAATTATGGAAGAGTATCATTCCATCATGAAGAATGATGTTTGGGAAATTGTTCTTAGACCTGAGAGGAAGTTAGTGGTGACTTCTCGATGGCTTTACAAGGTAAATTATGCTACATACGGAAGTGTGGAGAAATATAAGGCTCGGTTTGTGGTGTGGGGGTTCTCATAGGTAGAGGGAGTTGGTTATGATGAGACCTTTGTACCAGTTGCTCGTTATACTTCTATCAGATCATTGATTTCCATTGCTGCATAAATGGGTTGGAAGATCTATCAGATGGATGTGAAACTGCATTTCTCAATGGAATCATACAGGAGGAGGTTTATGTGGAGTAGCCACATGGATTTTAGATTCATGGGAGAGAGTCTCATGTGTGGAGGATGAAGAAATCCTTGTATGGAATGAAGCAAGATCCTCAAGCTTGGTATTCCAGGATAGACTCTTACTTACTGTCGATGGGTTTTCAGAAGAGTGAGCTTGATGCAAATCTCTATTTCATCATGGTTGGAGATGATCCACTCATTCTTCTATTGTATTTGGATGATTTGTTTATCATGGGTGAGGAGAGACCTATTGTAGTTTGCAAGAGAGATCTTGCTTCAAAGTATGAGATGACTGACATTGGGTTGATGCATTCATTTTTGGGATTGGAGGTTTGGCAAGAGCCTTGTCATATTTTCCTGGGGTAGGGAAAGTATGTAGTAGATATTATGAGGATATTTCGGATGGAGGATTGCAGGCCGATGTCTACACCTATGGTCACCATCTGGAAGAATCTTCATGCTTATGAGGGAGAGTTGGTGGATCCTACCTTATATCATCAGCTCATAAGTTCTTTGATGTATTTGGTCAACTCTAGGACAAATCTGTGTTTTGCGGTGAGCACTCTCAGTCAGTTCATGGTGGACCCTAGGAGGGTGCACTGGGTTGTCGTAAAACATGTGTTGAGATACCTTGCAAGTATAGTGAATTATGGTCTGGATTATAGGAGATCGAATGGGGTTAGATAGACTGGATTCATCGATTCAAATTGGGAAAGTAGTGTGGCAAACTGAAAGAGAACTTCCGGATGTTCTTTCAGTTTGGGTTCGATAGAAATGTCATGGTTCAATCGAAAGAAAAAGTTTGTTTCTTTGAGTTCTGCAAAGGCTGAGTACATGGCAGCCAGTTAGGCTAGTTGCAAGGCACTGTGGCTTTGCAAGTTATTGGTGGATTTATTTGATCAGGCACTGAGGCCTATAGTGATTTACTGTGACAATCAGAGTTGCATCCAACTCTCTGAGAATCTTGTATTTCACGATAGGTCAAAGCATATTGAGATCAAATACCATTTCATTTGTGATTATGTTCAGAGAGGATTTGTGGAGTTGCAATACATTTCCACTGATGACCAGGTTGTAGATATCCTAACAAAGTCTCTTGGAAGAGGCAAGTTCATTCATTTCAGAGATAAGTTGGGTGTATGCAGACCTTCCTTGGTAAGAGGGAGTGATTATTTTGGCAACTAGGAAAGTGTTCCCTTATTTATTTTTTCCTAAGTCATTAAAAGGGGAAAATTAAAGTGACCCTTGCAATTAATAACTTGAGATGAGTTTTAATTTTCACTTTAGAGAATAAAGAGACTTTTTGATAAATTTAAGTGAGGTGAGTGAAATTAATTTTGGAGAGAATTAAAACTACATTTAATCTCATCCATCCATCTAATTCATTTTGGGCCCTTGGATTAGATGACTATTCAACTTCCTCATTTAGACAACAAAAACGCAAGGGAAGGCATTTGAGTCACATTTTGTTTTTCATGGGAGTTGGAGAGCACAGAAGGAGAAAAAATGTAGATTTAGAGAGAAGAGCAGAGGGAAATTTTCCCAATACCATACAGAAGCATAAAGTACATTTGCGTACATCACGTTTCCCAAGAAAAATTCTGGGCACGTTTTTTGAGGCATAATTTTTTGGGCACGACTTTCAAGAAGAAGAGATTTTTTTGGGCATGAAATTCTCTATAGTATGTACAATTCTACATATCCTGTACATTGGGCACAAAAATTGAGACATCCTGTCGGTGGGCACATAAATCGAGGCAGTCTGTATAGTCAGTTTGGCACAGTTTTCGAGGCAACGAGTTGACATAAACTTTGACTATAAAATTTATGTATTCAGTCAATTTTGCTGAGCACTATGGTTGAGATGATTTTATCTCTTTTCTTGTTGTACTTTGATTTTGTTGCAGAAAATAAAATTCTCTCTCTCTCTAGAATAGGTTTTCCCCAGAGGTTGGGGTTTTGCCTGGGTCATTTGACCAAAAAATTTTAAGTCTGATTTTTTTTGTGTGACTGTGTTTTTTAATTTCTGCTCATTAAAAGTAGTAAAATTCTTCTTGTGTTTCAGTCATAAATTTTTTATGAGAAATGAATTAATTTGCAACTGAGAGTAAATTGGGTTGGGCATTAAACTATGATGAAAATGGTGGTTGAAACCAGGTTGGGAGAATGCTGAAAAATTTACACATCTAATAGGCCAGATTGCATGTAATGAAAGAGAGAAATCAAGATTTTGATTTTACTTTCCCTTTACCAAAGTAACGATTAGGATATGAAGTAGAGAGTTATCATTTGTATGTATACATCCTCATATGTACAAGAGATCAAAATTTTAAAGATAGAGGCTACATTGATTCTTGAGTCCTTTTTATTTCTCATTTATCACTCTCATGTTAAAATTTGGGTTAGATTAGGGTTTTTTGAATTAACAACTTTGCACGCCAATTCAATCAATTACTTAAATGATGTAAAGGTACAACAGTAGATAAATTACCAAGATGCATAATAGTACAACAATAAAAACTGAGTAAATTTCCAACATAGTGTTTGATGCAAAACATAGTGCAAGATGCAAAACAGGAAGACAAATTAAACATAATTTTCATCTCTTTCAACTTTAGCACTACTCAATGGTCCTTGTGATAAAGTTGGTCCTTGAGATGCAAAAAGTAGATATCGTAGTACTAAAATAATAACAGTAAATAAACAAATATTCGTATCAAAAGATATTGGTTTAGGTCTTCCTTATAATAAGACATTTTTAGGCTCAGATCTTGACTTTTAAGGACAAGTCACCAAGGCAGTAGAGAACATACCTTGAGAGATAAAGGGATTAGGAAGTACATACCTCGAAAGGCTCAAACAAATCAGTAGAGGAAGAAGAGATATTTACAGCTCAATAGGTGAGGGATAATACAGTCGATTACAACTCAATCGGTCCACTTCCCAACAACAAGAAAAACCCCACAAATCCTCGTCACAATAAGAGAAGGATATCACAGTCCTTGACACAGTAATATCCCAACATATAGGACAGTCATAGTTCATCCTACAGTCATGACCGGTAGTTAAGGCATCCACAGTTCATCCCACAGTCACAGTTTAGCTAATAGTTAATAGACAACCCATAAGGTAGTCACGCCCATCCTTAAGGTGCAGTAAAAGACTCACAACCCAGTCCAACAAGAAACAACAAGATCATGGCCCAAATATGGGCATCCAATAAAGGTCACATCCTACAGGAAGCTGCAAAAAAGGTCACGGATCAGCTGGTGGTCACCACAGTCCATGTGCCAGCTACAAACAAGGGCACGACCCAGCTGGTGGTCACTACAATCCATGGGCCAACTAAAAACTAGGTAACGAATCATCTAGTGGTCACCACAGTCCACAACCTATCCCTTAGGGAATACATCAAGGTCACAACCCAACTTGGAGAAGGTCTAGAACATACACGGCCTTGAAAAACAACCCCCAAACTTAGATACAGTACACAACAAGTTCACGGTCAACTAAGAGAAATGTCACGACCCAATTGAGAAGACAGATCAAGAGTCATGGCTAGCTAGGAAAGACTCCACATCCCAAACAAAAAAACCTTCATAAATATATGAAAAATAATAGTGATAAAGCATTGCAACCCTAGTAACGTATATTATCAATGAAACCCTACCAGCATGGACACCATACACAAATAAATCAGAGTTGAAATGTATCTTGATAGATCATCAAATAATGAGGGGTAAGAGTTGTGTTTATAACTTGGAATACCTTCTATAAGAGTCTCTCTCAAAACCCTAACTTTAACAAGTGAACCAAACATAACATAAGATAAGTTTAAGTCAACTTAGGATAGGGTACCAAAGGTCAAGTGATCACACAAAAATAAAAGAATAAATTAAAGTCACTAAATAAAGAGGGCTAAGGTACCACAACGAAGATGGGTGTAAGGTCCAATAAGGAATACAAATGTCCAAGTCAAGGACAAGGTGACACGACCAATGTGGGAAGACAATCCCTTCACCCATAAGACCAACTAGGTGGGTAAACAACCCTTTTACCCACAAGGACAAGGTGTCAAACTTTGACTTATCTCTCCAGGTATGTAGTCCACATGTTCCATACAATAAATGTTTTCATCATCACCATATAGGAAGGTCCTAACTAGATGAAGTGATCCTCTGGTCATCCTACTACTCCTGAAGGTCAAGTGTTGGAAATATCATTAAGGGGTGGCCATCCCCTTGAGAAAATACCTCACTTAACCATATAGGAGAGGAGGTCATGACACCTCATGATCATCTTGGTCTACTGACCAAGATCCACCTGGTCAACTGGACAGGATCCACCTACCAGAATTGCTTGGTCCTAGACCAAGAATCTAATTCCTGGTCCTAGACCGACATCTATCTTTCTCAACTTGCAGAAACTCAATTCTTGGTCCTCGTGACCAAGATACCCTATAAACATATAGGGGCCCTAGCCACACGATAGGGGATTTTCCATGGAATTAACCTACTTTGTTCCATACCAGGAACCCCAGGAGACTATTGGAGTCCCTAAGGTACCTTCTAAGGGATTACTCTATCTAGTTAACTAACCAGGAACCATAGTTAACTAACTAGGGTACCATCCTCCCCAAGAATGGGTCTTGCAGGTGCACATATCTTGGTAATTGACGAAGTGCCTCCATTCTTAAAGAATGGATACCAACCCCAAGCTGAGATTTAATCCCAAACTAAATTATGTTGATTAAATCCTAGTAACTAACCAGGTGCCTCCATTTGCTCGGAGAATGGATATCGATGCTGCTCATAAATCAACATCTCATAACTTCAATTTTTGAGTCCCTTTCATGTCGGCACCTTGAGTTAGATTGTGACTAAGTGTTGGAGCTAATCACACAATGTTCCCATCACTTTGTACCTAAAATATTTTCAACATAACACACTTAAGTAGTGACTTCATGTCCCCTTGAGTCCTTTGGAGTGTCAATTTCATATTCTTGGGCCTTATACTTGTAGTTCTGAATTGAAGAAGAAAGTATTTTGGTAGCCAACTATTTGTTGTAAATAAATTTAACAGTTTGATGTGAACTGTTCTAAGTTGGTGAGATTCAAGTAACACCTATATTTTCTTCTCTTTTCTTCACATTCTAGTTGGATAAAAGGCATTGATCAGAAAAATGCATAAAAATAACACTTTATTTCATTGTTTTTGGGTATTTCGCTTATGGATCTGCAACATTTTGTCACAAATATAAAGTGATTTATCACACATTTACAAGGGTAAATTCTAATTTAACATTCTTACACATACATCTAAAGTTTGATCGCTGATTACAAGTGTTTTAGGGAATAAACATGAGAACTTTCAGACATTTCAGTGAGTACTTTTGTAGAGTTGAATCCATTTTGTAAGGTATATTTGATATATATGTTTTGGTTTCAAATCAATAAGGATTCCCCCAAGGATAACAAGCACTATCCCAAATTAGGAGGGACTATGCAAAGTGACATTGAAATTTCCTTATGTGTCCATTCTATCATCTTAAAATTAGTAGGTGCATGATTATTTTATTTTTCTCAATAGTGGATGCATTTTTTTCAGAGGAAAGTTGAAAGAAAACAAAACAACCATGAAGATTTGAAACAACAAGAGAATTCACTACCCTTTCCTATGACAATGCCAAATCACGAATAATAATCTATTGAGAATTGAGATGCCTTAAAGCATGAAGGGAAACTTTTATATCAGCTAGAAGATGAGTTTTTTTACAGTATGGAAATGATTGCAACCATCGATTTCTCCAAATAGAAGGTAGAATATATTGAAATCCCACAATCTGAAATTTTCCTCAGCTTGGTACTCAGATTAGTCATTTCTTGGATATATATTTAAATAATGATCCTTTTATAATGTGGATGGAATAGGTATTTTGGAAATCAATTCATAACATTATTGCCTTTTCTTTCTTATTAACATTGGCTAGTCACCATTCATGCTTTGAATTGCAGCCATCAACTAGATTTGGTTGTTTGATAGTCGAGAATAGGAAGACATATTTCCATATTAGAGAACTCTAGCACTATCCCAACCACAACTTTGATTAGATGAGTGGTCAATGATGATGAGTGGCCTTGTAGGTTTGATTTGTTGCATAGTTGGGCACACTCAACATTTGTTTATGTTGATTAGTCGTGAATCATAAATCTACTTTTATATCTTTTCAGATTGACATCAGGGTATGAATGTGGTAGGATATTTTCAATTTGAATCATAAATGTTTCTTGTTTCCCATGTGAATAATGAACATGAACCAAATATTCAGAGGGTACTATAACCTATACATTGCTGAGAAATAAAGAACTATGCCAAATGCAATGTTGATTTTCCCATTTGGGTTTCTAGGGACAAGTGATGGGTCATTGAGAAATTTTTGTGTATGAACATTTCCATAGAAATACAATCCAAACACAAGTTTATTGAGTCTAAAATTGCATTTGAACTCTCAACATGAACAGACTTTGCAGGAATTGAAAGACAATGGAAAATTATAAAAGATCAATGTTTGTGAGATGGAATGGATATGAGCCTATCATTTACAAATCATGAATTAAGATGAAATATCTTCTAACTAGACAATAAGATCCCCTTGGTTAGCTTGAAAAGAAATACATGTTAATATAACTTGCATAACTTAAATAATGATTCACCTGGGATATCTTTTTGGCAAGACAAGCCATTATAGTAGAAAATATGCTTGCAACATTAGGGATGTATACTATTCCTATTACTTTCTTGCAATTTATTCAAGCTATAGAAAATTGGTTGTATTCTTTGACACATCCAATTGGTATAAAAGGGGGAATACATGTATCCTATTAGTTTTTTGGGATATTTGTACCCTCCTAAGAGAGTAAGGTGGGTCTAGTTTGATGGTTTCAAAAAGAAAGTAATGTTGGTAGTTGAATGGATTATAACTATGTGAGTGAATGTATCATATCCAAATCACTATTCATGTTGCAAGCATATAGATCCAATTCAATATAACTGACATATTGGCAAAACAGAGGCCTTTAATATTTTTGGACCAACTATTCTCAAAGGATATGGAAAACCTACAAACTACTCTTGAAGGAGATTAACTGGGATTATAAAGGGTCGCATAGTGGTTAGTATATTCAAAATCAATACGAAATCCATGCAAGAGTTGTGGGAAAATAATCCTAACACCTTTCTATTCAAGAAAAATACTAGGGAAAAAGGTGTCCACACATGTGGGGAGTTGTAGTCCAACTACTGTTGCAATTGGAGTTCATGGAGAGGGGTTAGTTTGTGGATAGACTTCATGCAATGGACAAATGATCTTGCACAACACTTACGAAAAATGCTTAAGTCTTCTTCACTAATACCACTTATTGCAAAACAAATATTGGAGATGTCAAAACGCAAGGTCAGTTCAGGATATATTTATGCATTGGTAGTCTTGGAGGATGGACTTGAGATCTATTTATGGCTTGTCAGAAGCATCAATCCAATAAATCCTAAAAAAAACGATTCTTTTAAAAAACATATAAAATGTTAAAACTGGAAAACTTGAAAATAAAAAGAGGCAAACTGTGGGACCTTAAAACACAAAATCAAAATATCCTCTCTAACATTCCTAAAGCACACAACTTATATTTTCATAGTAGTATGCATTTCTAAGATTGTGAGTGATTTGGACTAAATTATATTTAGAGATATAACTGTTTCTCTTTCAAGTTTTTTGATCTTGAAATATATATATATTCCCCATATCTAAAAGCTGACTATCCAAAAATTTTGGTCAGCTCCTATCCAAACCCATATTCAGTTCTATCATTGTATATGTTTCTTTGCAACTTACGAAAGGACCCATATAGAAGCACTTGAAGTGGCTTCATTGTATAATGTACTAGAATTTGTCCCCGAGGGTGCAAAAAAAGGCCGTTTGTAAATAGATTTCATGGATTGTGTTACGTCATCTATCAGTTTGGAAAGAACCACTACTTGATTGCTGATTTTGTATTTTTTTCTTTTCGTTTTTTGTGTTGGATTGAATGAGAACATAAAAGAAACATATTGGTTATATGTTTGCATTGAATTAGAATATGGAAACTTTATACTTTGAAGCTCAATATTAGCTCCATTAAATTTTTGACAACGCATAGCATAGATCCAAACTCTAAGTGTTGTGGTTCCAGGCCCAAGGGATTGTGGTATGATGACAAGCAATGAGGTGATCAAACTTGTATTCACATAAAAACTCGGGTTCAAAACCTTCTATGGGCGTGCCTTTAAATATTTCCTTGTAAATATAAGAAGTATTCTACAAAAAAAAAAATGGTTGTGGTTCTAGGAGTAGTTGGGAAACTTTCTTAATTGAAGATTTCCTTTCAAGATTGGACACCCACTTCTAGATGCATCGACCTTTTGACAAACTGAGAAGGAAGTATAGACATTTTTTTCAAACAAGGTGTTATTTTTATCAATCTTGCAAGTTGGTTTGTTAACTTCTGCATCCCTATCCAAACTAGGATTCAGTAGATTAGATCAAGGAATCCCAATGACTGGTAGAAGCCTTTCAATAACCTTGTTTGTAGGAAATGTTTCTAAATTTAGGAGGTCTGTTTAGCAAGGGACCCATACTTAGGGATCCATATGTCTTGAGTTATTTTTCATGATGGTTCTTTTCATTTGGTGAGATTTGATTACCTTTGAAAAAAATTAATTGATTATTAATGTTAAAAATGGCTTTTCTGGTACCCTGACCCTACTTATGGGGAGGATTTGTAGGAAATTGGTGAACTTGACTATGGCATGGAACTAGTGGTTAGACTCACATGTGATCCTATTTTTGTATGAGACTAATCTCGTTCTTTCTGATCATTACTCTAGGATTTATGAAAGGATTTGTGCTAAGGGATCATTTATCTTCACATAAGATGGGTTTAATTCAATGTTGTGTGAAGAGGAGGGTAAAATACATTTGACTTATGTGTACCCCAACACATGGTTATGTGCCCTCTAGTAATTGGTAGAGGGGGTGATAAACTATTTTTAATGTTACTACATGCCTCTTTGCTCTCACCCTCTCTTATGTGCAAACACTCTCCCTACTACATAAATAATGATAATAATACTAAATACATAATACATAAACAATATATAAATTAATAATCAACTAATAATTACAATTTCCGTAAGAGGACACGACTCCTCCCAATAGGTTCCTAAGCCATATTTAAAGGCGGGATTTCAAATGTAAAATATCATCAAACATTTTATTCAATATGTATTATTTACTATGAAGATGGATCTCTTCTTTATCCGGATACATATTCTTCCATAACACGCGGACTCAGTGTTACAATGGTATTAGAGCCCCTTCTTGGGCTTGATTTCGAGCCTTTGGCCATCAATTTTATTTCATCAAAAAGAAAGTTAAAAAAAGAGTAAAAAAAAAGAAGTAAAAGGAAGAATAAGATAAGAAGATCCCATAAAAATGGGAAAGAAGAAAGAACAAAAAAAAACATATGATTTATAAAATCAAACCTTGGTTTTATAAACCACACAAGGTTTTATAAACCCATAATTCCCACGTTCACCCCCAAAAATAAACTATATAGTATTATTATTATTATTTATAAAATAATAATAATAATTATCAATATTTTTTAATAGTTAATTGGAATTATGATTAATTAACTATTACACTCATACATTAAGCATGAAGTCATTTAAAGAAGAATTGGATGAGAAATTCGATCGATTTATGAGGAAAGTGGAAGAAGTACTTGACCATAAGGAACATTCGAATGAAAAAGTTGTTGACAATAACTTCGATGAAATAAACCAACAAAGCGAACTATAGTCATTCCAAGACGAAGACTTGGAAATTAAATCCCAATCCAATTTTCAAAGCTTGTGAGAAAAACATGGTAAAGAACATGAAAGTGATGGAATTGGTGTCTTGGACATTAAATTGAATAACACAGCCAGTTCCATATCACCATCCATTTTTCATGTCAATAAAGGTGAAAATGTATCCATAGGTGTAATGAAAAAATCACTTGCACAATGTTCTCAATCCCCTTTTTCACATAAATCTAATGATCTGATTTAGAAAGTTGAAAGTTGTGGAAGTAGTCAATACCTACTTAAACAAGATGAAATAATTTATGATGGTTCCACAAATACAAGTGTAGATAGTTATGCATATGTGGTCCTCTTTCAATTATTGGTTACATTCCAAATAATGTTGAATATAGTCGTCCCATTGTTGTTGAACCAAATGACATAATAATTATTGCATACACATGTTTAGGAATTACAAAAAGTGGAAGCGAAGATCGACAATTGTTCATAAATTGAGTCCAAAAGATGGCATGGAAACAATAAGTACAGGTTGTATTGTTTAAAAAACTCACCACTTAAGAAGAAAAGATTACAAAACAAGTTCTAGAATCATGTCCATAGAACGAAATCGATCTAAGATTGCAGTGTTCGAGTCATAGCTTCAAGCACAACCCATAATAATAGAGCATCAACACTCTCATATTTGAGGACAAAGATTCCCTTAAGGGAAGGGAAATGCTACATAAATAATGATAATAATACTAAATACATAATACATAAACAATATATAAATTAATAATCAACTAATAATTACTATTATCGTAAGCAGACACGACTCCTCCCAATAGGTTCCTAAGCCATATTTAAAAGCAAGATTTCAATTGTAAAATATAATCAATCATTTTATTCAATATGCATTATTTACTTTGAATATGTATCTCTTCTTTATTCGGATACGAATTCTTCCACAACACACGGAATCAATGTTACACTCCCTTTGGATGGTGACTAAGTTGGTTTAGAGGAGTCAATGAAGAAAAAAAGACAATGACGGTTTGGGGATTCACTCTATGAAGTTGGAAGACACGGGTTTGGATAAGCTGAGAGTGGCAGTTACAACCAACAAATCCTTAGACAAAAACCAAAGGAATGGGAGCTAGAGGGAAACAATCTTCTGGATACCAGCATGCTCCTACTGCAGGAATCATCTTGAGTGTTCATTGGTTGTTGGATATCACAATAATCAGGTTATGTGAATTAGTTTGAATGGCTTGGTATTGATACATATAGGGGGAATTCCTCATATTTTTCCTCTTTCTATTGTGATTTTGAGGAGACCCATCTCTATCGATTTGTTCAAAAATCATTGGATCATCACAACATCTTTGTCATCGTCTATTCTCTCATAGAATAGATTATCAGGTTGACTATTCACAATATTTATTTTCCCTTTAAGATTTTGTTCTTGCATTTGGATTTATCTCTTAGTAAAGCAATTAAAATTCTGTGTTGAAGTATTTTCCAGTAGTTTTTTTGTAGCTTTAAAACAAGTACCGAATTTAAATTCTTGAGTTATAAACTATGATAACTCAAAAGATACACCAGGACCCCAACTCCATGTATGATAATTTTCAATATCCTTTATGTTTCTAGATTCTTCATCATCATTCCTTTGTTATCTCATGGATGTGCAATAAAAGTATGATTTTATTTTCACTGATAGGATTCTCATTCAAGTTATAATATGCTTTAACTTTAGCTTAAAATCCTTTAATTATGGGTTATAGGTAAAATCAAAAGATAATATTTTTTCTTGAACTATTTTTCACTTGTTTTTTTCATCGTGAAAGATTCAACTTACCCTAAGTATAATCAGGATGGGAGAAATAATAATATGGAGGTGATGGAAGGATCCTCCATATTTTCTCCCCATTGACCCACAAAACACTCAAGTTCATCATTTGGTATTTCAAGCATCATTGGATTGTGAATGGTCACCCAATACATGATTGCAAACATGGTTAGGGACATATACATCCTCAAGGTTAGATGGATCAAACCCAGATTAAGATGGATTAGGGCTAGTGTTTAGAATCAATATTCTATGCACCCATTACACCATATATACTCAATGCACTATTACAAGTGTACACAGAGTTAAAGGATAGCCCCAATTGATTTGGACTATAAAATAACATAGTTCCATCTTAACCCTGAATTTATAAATTTGCATATAGGAATAAAAAAATCCTAGGTGCAAATATATATGCAACACATCTCTAACACTTGCCTTGGTCACCTAGGTGTAATGGCTATTTACAAATTCTTTTTTCTTGCTACAAATCTCATACCCTTCCACATAATTTCAAATTGAAAAACAATATTTTTGTATAATGTAAAAACAACATTTTTGTCTAGGGATGAGACCACATACTAAATAATAAACACAAAAATATTTGAAACCGTAATTTTCTCTCCATCGCACATTTTCAACAAACAAACTAAATGAACTAAGAAATTCCATGACTTGTATTTTCAAACACGGACTGAAACGTTTGACTAAATCTTGATAAATTCAATTTTCCATTTCGATTCAAATAGAAGTGGTCTTGCAGAGCATGTATGTCTCAGAGTATTTTTAAAACCAAGCATCTATATAAATAAAATGAGAAATTCAAGATACCTCATCCTTATCACAGAGGTATAGACTTAACTGCTTGTCATTCCAACAATACCCAAAAACAAAATCCCCAACAAAGCAACAATTACAATATTTGACCATAGAGTAGTGGGATGTTCCAGTGAAGCCACCTAACTCTTCCACCAACCCTTGCACCCAAAATATTCATCCCCAAATCCCTCATCCACCCAATATTCGTTATCAAAACCTCATTCTCCAAACCCTTATGCTTCAGTTCCAGATTTTCCTCATATTCCAAACCACGATTTCCTTCTTTGCCAATGCCCAAATCCCTCAATGCATCAATGTTACTTAAATTCTTGATCTGAAAATCTCCAAGATATGTTTTAACCATTAATTTGCATCTAAATTTTATATGTCGATTAATCATAAACATGCTTAAAACATGAAAATTTTAATGCTTAAATCAATAACATAAACAAATAAAAGATATATGCAAACCATAAAATGAAGATAACAGCTGATAACGAAGTTCACCCCTCCTGGGCTACCTATCTAGGTCACTTCCAATGGGAAGGCCGATCTTATTAAATCTTCAAGTTTACGAAATGAGTGTTCTAGAAATACTTCCAAGATCTGTTAATCAGACGCAGAAAAATACTGCACCACTATGTTCCTCTTGAAATTTTGCAAAAAATGAGTATAAAAGGACTATGTGTTGAAGGCCTCCTTTGACACGCAAGACGAGACAAACTGCCTGCAAATAAGACAAAAAAGTACAAACTATATGGATTCCACCTCAGGATCCATGCCCATTAATGGCATGTGCACCTCGGGATCTATGCTTGTATAGTCTTGGTTTATGTGAAAAACTGCATTGTTTTCAATTCCGAACTCTACCACTATGGCTTGGCATTTGTGGTTTATATATAGTTTAAAATTAGTTTTTGGGTCATGGGCCATGGGACATGTGCCCATTTTAGAACCCCATCCTCTATTGTAAACATTTTAGGAACTCTTCCTGCTCCTGTTCATAGATTCACCGAGATGACTTGTTGGTTAAATCCTGGGGGTTTGGTGCAGAGGTCCCGGTGTCAAACCTCTGGACCTCTCCACCCTGTGTTATTTTGTTACATCGTAAAAGGTGGCAACAGACTATGGTTATGGTGGCGCATTTATATACATGTTATATTATGGTTATGGTGATGGTATAGTTGGCATAAATATTATATGGAAATATGATATTTTGGCAACGCTTTATATGATATGGTTTGGAAAATACGAACAACCTTACAATGGTGTCTCGATGTTGACAATGGGTTCAAGGGATAAGCCCTCACCTGCCTTTTCAAAACTCAAAACATTATTCAAACTTAAATAATTTTTTTTCCATTAGTGTGTTGGCTAGGCAGGGTTGTGAAGGATTTAGGATATCTTGAAGGCCATGGGGTTGAATCTCATTGATTCCCAATTTTTTTAATAAAAAATAAATTAACCATTTTTTTTTTACTATTTTTAACCAAAATTGTCGAAACTTCAAATCTGAATAAATTTTGCATCCGAAGGTATTTTTTTTGAAACAAGCGTCGTCAAAAATATCTTGATCATCTATTCATCTCTGTAAGCTTTACGTTACATTTTGAAGACTTTAAATTTGATCAACTAGAGATTATACTCCTGGATCAATTCTCCTCCTCTGCTCTCAGTGATTCAAACTATTAATCTCCCAAAGGACCCTCTTCTTCATTTTATGCATTGTTTTTGCTCAAATTATCTGAACCCAATAAAGTATCTTTAAGGCCATAATGGTTTTTAGATTCAATTGGATTTCCCTTGTGGCAGATCAACAAGAAAATGGAGGTATCGAACTCCAAACCATCTAAACACTGTGCAGAAACCCCATTCAAACCATTTTCAGCATATGTTGATGAAGTCAAGGAGACATTGACCTCCTCTCCATACCCTATAGAAGTAGTGAAGCCTCTCTTCTTGCAGTTTTGTGCATATATGGCAAGTTTGGCCATGTGTTCACCATCAAGTAGGCCTCAAACAACCTTAAATAGTAGTGAAAGGTCTTGTTCTTGTACATTTGAAAAACAAGCAACATTTATCCTCAATTTTGACCTTCTTGATGGCCTCAAAATGACTTAAACGTCAAAGGTGAAATGGCTTACTCTTGTACCTTCGAACAACAAGCATCCTTTATCCTCAATTATGACCTTGATAAAGTATCTTGAGTGAGAATCTCTCCAACAATTGGCAGTATTGTGCACAAGAAATGACAACAAGGAAGGTTTATGGGGACACTAATTGTATGTTCTCATCCATTGGCTAGCGCTAAACCCAAAAGTCATAATCCTGTGTATGTTTTTTATATGGTGTTATAATATATTATAATATATGTTTTGGAATAATATAAAAGTTTGTACATTTTTAATATTGTATTATTTAATATTTTATGTTTTTGTAGGTTTTTAGTATGGAATTATGTAATATTATAATATATGTTTTGTAATAATATAAAAATTATATCTTGTAATTTTTTTTATATATTATAAGTTTTTAATTTATATTTTAATTATGAGCAAACGAAATGTTTATGGGGATATTGGTCAATGTAGCTTGGTCAAGATTGTGGTAATCATGTGAATTGAGTTTATAATTTTCAGTGCACATGATGATGACAATATTGCACTTACAGAAGAGGCTTGAGGCTAGTGAACACAACCACCAACATCTAGAGTTGTAGCGACTTCACTGGATGTCTTGAAAGAAGAAAATATCGTTGAGTGACATAGGTTTGGGTATCTCATGAATCCATATACAATGTTACAATTTACTAAACTTGGACACTGCAAATGGATTCAAAGACATGTGGATATCTGAATCCACCTGCAATGTTAAAATTTAGTAAATTGTACCAATTCATAGTAAAAAATTATAATTTTCCATTGTCGGGGTGAGGAAACTAAAAATGAATAAAATAAACACTAATTCATTTTCTTAGTTGTTGTGCGCTAGTCATATGTGTATTCATGTGACTAAATTAGTCATTTATGTTAGTCATTTTTATTTTATTCACTTGTTACCTAGTTGTATATTTTATCCAATGACTAAATAGTCATTTATCTTAGTCAATTTTAGTTAGCTCACTTAAAATTGCCCACTTTTGGTCATTTATCCCTTGAAAAAACTATGGTGACTAAATTTTTTAGTTGCCTAGTCACTTATCTCTCATTTTGTACTAGTGATGGTTCTCGAGCTAGGCAATTTTGTTTGGATTTTCTGGTATTTTTTGGGTCCTAAAATTTTGGGGTTTTTTGAGGGCCTAAACAATGTTTTTTGGTTGAGGAATTTCCATAGCACATGTTTCTATTCGCAATTAATAAATTGTACTTATCACTTAGATATTTCCAATGACCTACTATATGCACCAAATAGATCTCATATATGAAAGTTACACTTCCAGGAAATTAATATAAAAGTTACAACTAAAAATCGTTAAAGTTGCAGCATCATGAGTCATTCTCCAATCCAATCTTGTAAGATAGGATTGGGCCTCATGTGTCAAGGTAGTGCCCTAGGGATATTGAGTTGGACTCAGGAAACTTGGAGTAGATTCTTGAGTTGGACTCAAGAATGACTAAGCCTTATGTGTAAAGGTTAAGCCTCATGTGTTGAGGTAAGTGCTTTGTATGTCAAAGTGATGATGTTGTATAGTATTCCTTGTGTGTCAATATAGATACTCATGTGTTTAATTGTTTCCTCATGTGTTAAGGTAATGCTTTGCATGTCGAAGCATGAATGGTGTGTGATGTACTACTAACCATGGTATTAGAGATGGATAAGTTATTAAGTCTCCTTTAGAGTCAATCCAACTCTAGAGTGAATTGCTTTAGCACCATGACCACTTGGAATGATAGTAGAACAAAATGATTACATCAATGGAAAAATATCTTTAGTATAATTGATATGATAAATAAATTAAAGTTGGAATGTGTGGACCATGCATATAAGACAAGATTATAATGATAACATGTGATAAGAGACAGAGAATTCGAATTTCTCACTTCAATGATGATAAAGACTTCAGTTAAATAAGAGAGAACTTGAACTATTAACTTCAGTGATGTTAACAAGGAATACTTTAGTTAATTAAAGGAGAACTTGAATTGTTCACTTCAGTGATGGTATCAAGAAAAAATTTAGTTAAAAGAGTTAACTAAGTGTTATTAAAGAATATTTAGTTAACTTAAGTGTTTTGCATAACGACACTTGAGTTATCCACCTAACTAAGTGGTCTAACATCCAATTAAGGAGCGAGTTCATCCTGAAGTAGAAGATCTAATTAACTAAATGATTGCATGATGAAACTTGAGTTATGACACTTAAGTTACAAAACTTGAGTTAGCCACCTAACTCAGTGGAATTACATCTAGTAGGAAAGTGAGTTCATCCTATAGTCAAAATTCAATAAATGAAGCCAAGAATGATATATATGGTACACTTGTGACTTAGGATTTGAGGCGGTCAAGGTGAAGAGAGAATCTCTCTTGAAGGAAAGTGTGCATGATACCAATATAGAAAATTGGTTGTGTATTGGATACATTGTTGAGTTCTTCTCTTTATCTATCTTCTCTGTTGATCTAATATTGCCCTAGGGGTGCTTGGTATTTCTCTCTGATATTTCATCAAGGGTGCTTGATGTAATCTACTCATTGTAAAATACATTCTATCATTATACTAAGGAATATTTTTTGAGGTTTTCTCCCTCATGTTGTAGATGGTTTCCCAAGGTAAATTATGTGTCTCGTGTGAATTCTTATGCTCTGATTATTCAATTGGCTCAAGTATAACTACTATATTAAGATATAAAAAATCAACAAAATTCAACATTGTATTAGAGCTCAGGGTGTGAATGAGGTAATTTTTGCAATAATTCTTGAGCCTACGTTGATCTTGAGTGGTAGAAGTTGAGCATAGTACTTGAATAATAATGGATTCAATCTCAGTAAGAAAAAAAATACCAACTTGAAGGAACTTCAAACTTCAATACTTGGAAGGACATGATTCTTAACACCTTGGAAGAGCATGATATGGATGGATACATATCCAATGTTGTTGAATATCCCATGAACAATGTTGGGCATACTTCTTTCAAGAAGAACCAAGCCAAAGCTAAGACGATCATTTATGATTATGTGAAAGCCAATTTGATGTCAGCGATTACTCCATTGAAGACTACAAAAGAGTGCTTCAACACTTTGACCAATATGTATGAGAAGAAGTCTCCTAGACAGAAGAGGATATTGAAGAACAAGCTTTGCATTCTCAATATGGAGAAGGATGAATACGTGGCTTCCTTCTTCACAAAGATATCCCAAGTAAGAGATCAACTCATGAGCATTGGAGTAATTACTGATGATGATGATATCATTCAGACTATTGTGGATGGTCTTCCATATTTATGGGAGACATACTTGGTTGTTGTCAATGGTTGAGAAGTGAAACCAAATTTTGAAAGACTGTGGCATGATTACCTACAAGAAGAAGGGAAAATTAAAAGCAATTTTGTTTCCTCCAAAGAAGAGAACCTTGCTCTTGTGACAAGGATGAAGAGAGAAAATAAAACCTTTTATGAGAAGATGTTTCCTTGTCAAAAGGAAAAGGAATACAATAAGAACATTGAGAAGTCTAAAGTCAAATGCTTGAACTACAATAAGAAGGGACACTTTGCAAGAGAATGTCACGCAAAGCAAAGAGGAAAGTTCAAGGGTATATTTCATGCTTATACTTCTATAGAATATGAACATACAAGAAAGAATTCATCCAATGATTAGGTGAAAAAAAAAGAGTACTGTCTTGTCGCATCTCTAGCTTGATCCATTACTACTAGTGCTAAGACATGGTTGGTGGACAGTGGCGAATCCAAACACATTACTATATATAGAAGTGCTATCATAGATCTAAAGGAAAATAAGTTCTCCTGTCAGGTGTGTGGAAATTGAACCCAGTGATAGAACAATAACACTCACAACAATTATGAATTGTACATGCAAAATCACTCACAAAAGAGACTGAATATGGAGCTGAACACTAAACTGTATTAACTCAGTGTACAATAGCCAACCCTGTAACAACATAGGCTGCTGCAATAAATAATTACATAAGGGATTCGAATGCATGAGGAGGCAATTCGAATCTAGTCAAAAGCAGGCTTACTAAAATTAAGCAAATCCCCCATAGGTGCATAAAGTAGTTTCCAAAACAGTCAAGGAGCTCACGAATTGGAAAAATCACTTGGGAAAGCTAAAAGGTAATGGAAGGACAACTCATACATGCTTTTCATAGGAGAAAAGAGTGGAGGATGTGGAGGACAAAAAACTAGTTAACCTCACCTAGTCAAACTTTCCCAATTGCCTTAAAGCACTGAAAAAGCAGGCAATAAAGCAGAAAAAGTAGAAGGGCGCTTAGGAGGCCAGGAATAAAGTAGAATTGATTCCTTGAGGTTTCCCAAGTGCTCCATGAGTCAAAATTAGCAAGTTTGACCACTATGGATGTGTAGATGACAACTTGCATAAGGTGGAACCATGAAACTAAGCAAATAAGACAAAAATGATTAATTTAATGTCTAAGGTAGATAACTATGGGTTGATTATTATAACACCCCCCCTTAAGCCTGACTTATGAGTAATATATCAGAAAATTATAGGGCCTAGCAACAAAGCTTAGTCACCCTTGACATACTGCATGTCCATTTAAACAAGGAAAGAGGCAAAAACCCAAGGGGAAAATCCTCCCTTAAACATGGACTGTAAAACAAAATTTGGAAATCTTGTCTTCACTCATGCTTCACAGCATGATCAGCAATCCCCAGCAGTGATTTGAGATCGCTGAAGGTATTCTCACAAAATTCTTTGGTGAAGATATCAGCTACTTGTGCTGAAGATGAACAGAAGGGTAGGTGAATGGTGCCATCATGCACAAGCTCTCTGATGTAGTGCATATGGATCTCAATGTGTTTGGTTCTCTACTTCTGAACTGTATCATTGTAGATTCGAATGGTACTCTGATTATCACAGTAGATGGTAGTTGAGTACTCTGATTCGAAACCACACTCTCCAAGTATCCCCTGCAACCATAAACATTGAGTTGTTGCATTTACAACTCCTCTGTACTCTGCTTCTGTAGGTGAGAGTGCAATGGCACTCTGTTTCTTGCTTGACCAGCTGATTGGCCCTTCTGTAAGCATGAACACATATCCTGATGTGGACTTTCTGTCTGTGCTATCACCTGCCCAATCATTGTCAGTAAACCCAATCAAATCAAGATCAGATTTTGCTTTATAGAAGATCCCAT
>LPNX010939526.1:449185-511654 GCA_001517045.1 Pseudotsuga menziesii
TTGATCATTAATGAACCATTAATTAAATTAAAATAGACATTTGGATCTTATTTGCACCGAACAAAATTCAGTGATAGCAAGAAGCTATCAATCTTGGCATACCAAGCCCTGGGGGTTTGCTTTAGCCCATACAATGACTTTCTCAACCTGCACACAAGAGATGGGTTAGTAGCAAATCCTTGAGGCTGCTGCATGTATATCTCTTTAGTGAGATATCCATTCAGTAAGGCACACTTTACATCCATGTGATGTACCTCCCATTGCTTTGAAGCTGCAATGGCTAAGGCTAGCCTGATGGAGTCCATCTTTGCCACTGGTGCAAAGGTCTCATTGTAATCTATTCCATGAACCTGTGAGTAGCCCTTGGATACTAGTCTAGCCTTGTACTTCAGAGGTGAACCATCAGCAGCAAATTTGGTCTTGTACACCCACTTACACTGAACTAGCTTTCTCCCTGGGGGAAGATCAACCAGCTCCCAAGTGTTGCTCTTCTGGAGTGAGTTGAACTCTTCCTTCATGGCTGCTTGCCATATTGGATCTCCTGATGCATATTCATATGTCTGAGGATCTGATTCCACCATCAGATAGCATTTCTTAGCAAACATAGGATCTTTCATGCACAGAGCACTCTCAAATTGAGATCTAGTCCTCCTAGGGTCATTGGGATTCCCAGCTAGCTCTCCTGCTGCATGAATGGTCTTGGCTGCCCATTTTTGGCCTTGTAGGGATTTTAGGATCTGAAATAAACTCATCACTATCAGACATATCAGAATCAGCATGTTCAACAATCTCTTCACTTACTTTCAGAGGTTCTGGTGGTGAAGAGGCTTCTCCAACTTCCACTGCTGCTAGGGGTTCTTCTTGAAACTGAACACACCTTTCAATGAAGGCTTTGTTTGTGCTCAAATTTATCAGCTTGTACCCTTTTAAATCTTCAGAATACCCAACAAATAGACACTCTTGGATTTGGGGCTGCAAAGCCTTCCTCTTTTCTGTTGGAAATCTAGCCCAAGCCTTTGAGCCAAAAATCCTGAAATGGGTCACATCTGTCTTGTGCCCACTCCATGCTTCGAAAGGAGTCATACCATAAATATGTTTACGAGGCACCCTATTCTAGATATAGGCTGCACATTTTATAGCTTCGGCCCAGTACTTTGGTGGCAAATTTTTGGCCTCCATCATGCATGTTGCCATCTCCTTCAGTGATCCATTCTTCCTCTCAGCAACACCATTTTGCTGTGGTGTGTAAGGGATAGAATGCTGCATCTGAATACCTACATCTGCACAATATTGAATAAACTCAGAATTGACATACTCACCACCATTGTCATATCTGAGGACCTTGAGTTTCCTCCCAGACTGGTTTTCAACCAAAGCCTTCAAGACTTTGAAGAGGCCAAAAACTTCAGACTTGTGTTTCAGGAAGTTAACCCAGCAATACCTGGAAAAGTCATTTATGAAAGTAAATGCATATTTGGCCTGACTCATGGACATATGAGGGAATGGGCCAGCAACATCACTGTGGATCAACTCGAGGGGTGCAGAGGTTCTCTCATGACTAGCTCTCTCAAATTTATGCTCTGGGTGTTTTCCTGGGATACAACCTTGGCAGACTCCTTTGGAAAATTTTATCTTTGGTAACCCTATGACCATCTCTTTTTTACTAAGATCAAAAATATACTTGTAATTTAGGTGGCCAAATATTGCTTGCCTCATTAGCATGAATTATAAGAGAAGAGGGGTTTGAGTAGGGTAGGAAGTGTGAGAACATGTATACCTTCGAAGTATGATTTGCAACTCCTTTTGCAATGAATTTACCACTTGAGATCTCTGTGATCTCAACTTCATCAGGGGATAATATGACCTTCTTTGGAGACCCAGTGTGAGTCATCTGATACACTGATAAGAGGTTGGAGGCAAGACCAGGCACATACAACACATTGCTGAACCGACCATGATCAAGATCAATCCTCCCTTTTCCCAAACTTTCAGTGAGAGAGTCATCTCCCAGTACTATTGGTGGTCCTTTCGACATGTCAAGTGAGGAGAATGCCTCCTTGGTCGAAACCATGTGTCTTGAAGCTCCAGAATCAATGATGAAACTAGGTGAGCTTGGTGTGCCAGCAACCAATGCATGAACTCTCTCTTTGTCTTCTGAACTTGATCCTCCTTCTCTCTTCTTTGAGATGTCTAGAAGGGAGATGCCATTCTTCTCCAGGAGTTGGGTCAGCATGTCTATTTGCTTCTTCATGCAGGAGCTCTCAGTATGATTTCCCTTACTGCAGTATGCGCACTTGCTCATTTCTCCTTTATTCTTCTTCTTCTGGTAGTTCTTCTTGGAACCTTGTGGCTCCTCCGAAGACTTGTTCTTGTCTCTCTTTTGCTTAGGTGGATTTTTAGCTTTCTTTTTTCTTTTTGAATCCACCTTCAAATCTCTAGCAACCAGAGCTTGGTCTTTGGATGGTTTGATGGTGCCCATCATCACCAGTTTGTCTTGTTCTTGTGTGAGAGATTCCATGAAATCTGCAAGACTAGGCATCTTCTAGGTTTGAGCTGTCAATTTTGTGGCATAGAAGGCCAAAACAAACACTGAATAGTCAGGTCCAAGCTTCTATAGTATGGCCAAGACCAGCTGATCATCCTTCTTTTCGATCCCACATTGTTTTAGCTGCAAAACAAGTGATTTGAACTAGGATAAATAGAGTTGCAGGGATTCAAAGCTACTGGGACTCAGGGAGATCAGTTCATTTTCGATTTGATGTCCCCTCATCTCATCTGTCTTTCCAAAAATATCAGTAAGCTTCTCCCATACTTCATTCGGTGATGTCAATCCATCAAGATGGAAAAGGAGGTCTCTGGAAATACTCAGACACAAGAGACCATAGGCCTCATCCCTCCTGTTGTGCCATTTTATCTTCTTTGCAGCTGCATTGGGCTCTGCTTCTGTTGCCATAGTCACTCTGTAGAGGCCTTTCTCTCTCAACAGTATCTCCATCTCTGATTTCCATTCAAAGAAGTTGAAGGGAGTCAAGATGATCTTCTGAGATTGATCCATAGCTCAGAAATTGTCCCTGCTGTCAGTAGAAGGCTCCCAGTCACTGATGTCGAACCTGCAAAACAAATTTGAAGGAGAGAAATCTATCTACAATGGCTCTGATACCATGTGGAAATTGAACCCAGTGATAGAACAATAACACTCACAACAATTATGAATTGTACATGCAAAATCACTCACAAAAGAGACTGAATATGGAGATGAACACTAAACTGTATTAACTCAGTGTACAATAGCCAACCCTGTAACAACATAGGCTGCTGCAATAAATAATTACATAATGGATTCGAATGCATGAGGAGGCAATTGGAATCTAGTCAAAAGAAGGCTTACTGAAATTAAGCAAATCCCCCATAGGTGCATAAAGTAGTTTCCAAAACAGTCAAGGAGCTCACGAATTGGAAAAAGCACTTGGGAAAGCTAAAAGGTAATGGAAGGACAACTCATACATGCTTTTCATAGGAGAAAAGAGTGGAGGATGTGGAGGACAAAAAACTAGCTAACCTCACCTAGTCAAACTTTCCCAATTGCCTTAAAGCACTGAAAAAGCAGGCAATAAAGCAGAAAAAGAAGAAGGGCTCTTAGGAGGCCAGGAATAAAGCAGAATTGATTCCTTGAGGTTTCCCAAGCACTCCATGAGTCAAAATTAGCAAGTTTGACCACTATGGATGTGTAGATGACAACTTGCATAAGGTGGAACCATGAAACTAGGCAAATAAGACAAAAATGATTAATTTAATGTCTAAGGTAGCTAACTATGGGTTGATTATTCTAACAAGGTGGAGCTTGGAGATAATACTACCTCTTCGGTCCAAGGATTTTGATCCACTTCTTTTTAGTTGAATTCAGACTTAAATTCTGCAATTGTAATTGGAGTTAGATAGGGATGTCTCTACAAAGTTCCTGTAAAATTCATTAAAGTCGTGATCCATGACATAGTCAATCCTTGTGAACTATGCAAGGAGGAAGAGATAAAGAGGAATCCCACAAAACAATAGATTATAAGTATTTGGATTATCAATTTCTCTTGATTTCAAAATATTTATAGTTGTATGTAGACATGTATTCCTAAGAATTAGGAAGTATGTTATAGTGTAACATAAAGAGTATAACATATAGTTTTTTAACGTATTGATGCTTACATAACTGTGTGAAATATTACCATTGCACTAAAATGTTCATATGATTGAATTTCATGATCATGCAATGTTTCTAACAATTTGACTGAGTTTGAATTGTAGGGAAAAGACTATATGCTATGACCTACAAGAGAAGAATGACAAGTATTGAATGTAAATTTAGTCTAGTTGTAGATCTTGTTGATATTCAATATTTGAAGGAAAGTAGGATGCTTCTAAGCAGGAAGCTTCTAGGAGAAGATTACGTAGCAAGATGGATTCCATGATAGAGGGAGCAGCTAAAATAAATTCATTATTGAATATGCAAGATCTATGATGTGTGATCGAGATATTCCCACCTTGTTATGGGAATAAGTCTCTAACACTATTCTTTATATTTATAATAGAAGCATGCATGCTATCTTAGGAGAGAGGATTCCTAAAGAATTTTTTATTGGTGAAAAACCAAATGTTGGACACTTGCCTATTTTTGGTTGTCTTGTCTACATTCATGTGACAAAAGAGAAGAGTACAAAGATGGATCCATATGGAAATAAAGGTACATTTGTTGGGTATAGTGAATCCTCCAAAGATTATAGAATCTATGTTCTAGGTAAAAGGAACATTGAATTAAAAAAGATGTAATATTTCATGAAGAGGCTGCCCTCAAGCACTCTAAATAACTTGAGTGTGATTCAAATATGGAGGAGCATGAGACTCCCATGATGGAGGATCCAAGTTCTAGTTCTCATATTTCATATGTTGAGAGGGAGAAGCCATAAGAATCAGTAGATCTGCATGATCCCAAAGAGACAGTAGAAATGGTAGAAATATTCCTTGATGAACCTCCTTCTAAGAGGATATTTGCATGGTGTGGAGACATTCTACAAGAGGAAGAAAAACACGGACCGCCATCAGGAAAATCTAGAGAGTGAAGGAGACTTGAAAGATAGTCAAGGTATGTAGCACAGATGTATCATGTCAGTTATTCATAACCCACCACCTATGAGGAAGATACTAAGTATATAGTATGGAAAGATTCCATCATGGAAGAATACAAATTCATTATGAAATATGATGTTTGGGAAGTGGTTCCTAAACTTAAAGGGAAGTCTGTAGTGAATTCCAAGTGGCTTTATAAAATAAAACATGCAACTGATGGTAGTATTGAAAAGTATAAAGCAATATTTGTGGCTCGTGGTTTGTCACAGAAAGAAAGAATAGACTATGCTGATACATTTTCTCCAGTGGCTAGGTACACTACTATTTGAGCCATGATTTCACTTACCTTAGTTATGGGGTGGAAGATTCACCAGATGGATGTGAAGATTGCCTTTCTCAATGGTGAAGTTGAGGAAGAAGTATACATACAACAACCTGAGGGGTTTGTGCAAACATAAGAAAGACTTGTACGGGATTAAGCATACCCAAAGAGATTAGTATTCTAGGATTGAAATCCATATTTAGAGCTTGGGATTCTCCAAAAGTGAAGTTGAACCTAACATGTACTTCAATGTTGTGAAGAACCAACCACTAATATTGGCTCTTTATGTTGAATACTTGTTCCTTACTAGAGAGGAAAACCATATAGCTCGATGAAAGAGGGAGCTCAGTTCTGAGTTCGAAATGAAATACTTGATTATTATGCACTATTTTCTTGGTTTGCAAGTGTGGTAAAGGAAAAATGAGATATTTATTCAATAAGGAAAGTACATAGTTGATGTGTTGCATAGATTTTCTATGATGGATTGTAAGTCCATGTATACACCAATGGTTTCTAATCTGAAGAAACTACATGAGTCAGATTCCGGATCTGATCTAGTGTATCCTACCATGTATAGATAGCTCATTGGTTCCTTAATGTATTTGATACATAGTAGACCAAAAATATGTTATGCAGTGAGTATCTTGAGTCAGTTCATGTCTAAGCCAAGACATAGGCATTGGGTTTCTTCCAAGCATGTGCTTAGATACCTTCAAGGTACTATTGGTTATGGACTCATATATGCTTCCAATGGAGGAGTGATGCTACTTGGTTATGCCGACTCTGATTGGGGTGGTAGTATTGTGGACCAGAAGAGTACATCCAAATTTTGTTTTGGCTTGGGATCAACTATGATCTCTTGGCCCAGTAGGAAGTAGGTATATGTATCCCAGGGTACTATAGAAGAAGAGTATATTACAATTAGGACCGCCTATTGAGAAGTTGTGTGGCTTAGGAAGATACTTATTGGGTTGTTAAGTGAGAATCTATAGACTACTATCATTCACTCTATCAATCATAAATGCATCAAGGATCGCGACTAAGCCCAATAGAATCATTGGAACGATACCTTTACATATACATTGATGATATTTTCTTTAATGAATTTCACATTCTATTGCATTAGTGGTTGTCGAATCTAGTGACCCAGAAGAAAAATTTTCAGGGAGGAGAACCTATAGAGTGGAGTCCTCAATTGATTGAGCGGTTGAAAAGAACTAGTAATCCTATATCGAGGGTTGTTGACTTCTAGGTTGATAGTATTTTGGAGGGATATATAATAGAAATTACAGTTAACACGATAAAGTCATACAATGAAACAAAAAAGAAAATAATTCCAAGAACCTAGAGGTCATTATCTGAAATATTTGAAGTTGCGGATTAAGGGATTATGAGAAGTTGCGGATTAAGGGATTAAGGGATTATCTGAAATATTTGATGTTGGTATGTGAAGAAGGGATTATGAGAATGGAGTTTGATGAGTAAATATTTGTGTGGGGAGAACCAGAGTAATGTCATAAGAAATATTGCAGGAATAATGGAGGAGAATAAACTGAGATGTTTCCTATTGATAGCAATATTGAGGAAGAAGGTGGTCGCTTGAGAAGTGGAAGAATATTTCGGTCAGGAAAGAGAAGAAGGACTGCGATCAAGGGAGGAAGTTGCAGTGCAGTCAAAAGAAAGGAATACGATTTGGCACCACATATCCATGGAGAGTATTGGGACAAATAAGAAGAATGTTGTACTATATCTGAAGAAGAAGAAGAAGTGGCATATCTAGATCAAGATTACGACATACCCATGACCCCGTGTACATATCCAAGGCTTGATTTAAGATCTAGAAACACATCACCTAGTGGTTTTGTCAATCATTATAACAATAATAGTGGACATAGCAGTCAAGGAACTCCCACTAGCAGAATCTCTAATTCAACAAAACCAAGAGTAAATAGAATGGATGGAAATGATATAAAGCTACCGATATTTAATGGAAATGGGTCAGAGGAACTTGAGCAACATTAGTTTCTATGCGAAGTCATATGGAATGTGTCATAGGTCCACTATGAGGCCATAAAGAAAGCCAAGATGATCACAACCTTAAGAGGTCATGCATTGGATTTGTATATGAAATTCTTTGTGATTCCAACAAGAATCCCTGAGAAGAATTTAGATAAAATCCTTACAAGATTGATAGATGAGTTTAAGAATCCTATATATGAGTCGCAATTCATTACATAAATAAAAGAGATTTAGCAATTTCCTATGGAGTCTATTTGAGACTTCAACCAAATATTAAAAACTTTGATGGCTAAAGTAAGTTTTCAAATGTAGGATGTCCAACATAAATAATGATTTATTGTGGCGATGTTATCGCATATCCATATTCCTCTAATTCAACATAATATTGTATCACAAAGGGAGGTTCTTGAGCTTTCTATCAAATTGGAGGCTTCATCGATTGGAGAAAATGGCGCAGGAATGATGCAGATACAGTTGCATCTTTCTAATTTGAAATTACAACCTCAGGATATCAAGAAAGGAAAAGAAATACAAGAGGAACTTTGGTGTACTCAATGTAGAACTAAAGGATACAATAAATATTCATGTCCATCGTTCATGAACTATATTGCATCAAGCACATCGAATACGATAAATACACAAGGGATTCCTTGCTGTAGAATTTGTTAAACTAGATGACAACAATCGGAGAATGTTTATATTTACAAAAAATAGTAAGTGCACCAGCTAGTCTATATTGTAAATTATTCCAATTAGTAGGACATGATGTGAAATATTGTAGGGCATATCAGTTATTGCAGGAGAAGACAGGTTACACCTTCCTGATGAATAGGTGCAAGTTGAGCGATCTTAGGCACAATTTCCTCATGCCCAGTACCCTCAAGCACAATTTCCTTAGAACCAATCCCCACAGGAACAATATCCTCAACCTAGAGGGGGTTGAATTTTTAGAGGCTAAGGAGGAGGAGGAGGATATGGTCACAGAAGAGGACAAGTCATTTGTTATAATTGCGGAGAGCTTGGACATTTCTCTAGAGATTTCATTAATCCTACATCAACATGCTCATATTGTAAAGCACAGGATCACACAACTGAAAATTTTCCACAGTTGATTGCTAAATGGAAGCCTAGAAACATGGGAAACCAAAACCTGCCTCATAATTCTAATCCAAATATACATAATATTTCCGCTGAATCGAGAGAACCTAATATTTTCGTCATGACAAGAGGAGGTATTGTGACTGGAGTAGATCAAGAAGCACCATATGGAAAACCGAGAGTGCATTTGGAACAACAAAAGAATGTGCCATTTGATGTCCAGAAGGAAAAATAAATATTCATGGATGCTAGACATGAGATCATTGATGGGAATCAAGCGCCAACTTCTGTTGTTGTTCCTAATGAAGGACCAAATTGAAAATGTCTCAAAGATTCGAACAATTATTTCTGAAGAAACAAACATAAAAGATTAGTAATTTGAAAGAATTATTTAAACGTTGCATAGCATTAATAACATATAATGATGTTGTAGTAGAACTTCCATGTTTAATAGAAGAACCTCAAGAAGATGTGTGACCAGAAAAGAGAGTTACCCATAGTGGGAAAAGATTTAAAACTGGTTGTGAACTAAGAATGACTGCCCAGATAGGTGATTACGACATGAATTATATTATTATGGACTTAGGTTCTGATGTTAACATTCTTAGTATAAAAACATGGGAAAGTATGGGAAAAACGAGACTAGTGTGGTCTCCTATCCAACTAATATTAGCCAATCAGTTGAAGGTTTTTCCTATTGGTCGATTGACATAGGTTCCAGTTGAGCTAGAAGGACTCATGGCTTATGCATATTTTGAAGTGATAAATATTGTTGATGATACAAATCCATATCTTGCACTGTTGGGGATCGACTAGGCCATTGATAATCAAACTAATATTAATTTTAAGAAGAGCATATTGAAATTTGAGGATAGAGAGTTAAAGGTGGTTGCACCACTTGATCCTTTAGAAGGCCAGAGGTATGTCGAGCAGGTAAATAATGAAGTACAAGATGAATACCTGGACCAT
This sequence comes from Pseudotsuga menziesii, assembly GCA_001517045.1. Taxonomy (NCBI): domain Eukaryota; kingdom Viridiplantae; phylum Streptophyta; class Pinopsida; order Pinales; family Pinaceae; genus Pseudotsuga; species Pseudotsuga menziesii. The sequence continues at coordinate 458,709 of LPNX010939526.1, forward strand.
ATATACAATATTACCTCTGCGATGGACGATTATTTGAATCCAATAGCCATTTGAAAGCTTATCTGGCGAAGTATTAGTTCTTGCTCATCGGATTCAGAAGAAGTTTTGGAGAATTGGAAAAACTGACTCCATGAAGTATCAATGCGAAGATGCGCTAGAATTACAAAATTAGTGCGACGGGTAGGTACTAAGGTATGCGATCTTATTACCTATGAATTTTTTCCTAACATGGAATATTTTCTGATAGAGTTTGAGGAGAATGTAACAGAACCTCAACGTTTGTTAGCTCTACTTTCCATTGAAGGCTACACCTGCAAGATGGTGGGTTCTGCACAATAATACTATTTCAGAATGGTCTCAAGGCTATCCAGTCAAATATATTGAGCATTGTCATGCAACATGGGAGATGCCATCACGACAATAATGGTTCCACCAATTTATACATACTTTACACATGATACCAAGGAACTAGTATACGTCGGTCAAGCTGCGATGAGGAATAATTGAATGGGAATAGATAGCTTCCAGTTTCATGAAAAAATTGAATTTGTCAATGATCATCCTTCAATTGATGCTGCTCTAAAAGTAATCTAGACTAATATATTTGAAGATATTATGGCATCAATGACAAAGTTCTATCAGAGCAGCGTGTTAGTATAGCATTGGATGGAATGCTAAAATGTAACAGGTGAACCCGATGATGATGATTTGCATGACATAAATATTCATGAGTCTGAAGGTACTCACATGGTGGAAGGATCAGGTTTGTCAAGTGACAAGTTTCTGAATCCTTTGAAAATAAAGAAGGTGAATATTGGTTATTTAGAGAACCTAAAGTTTGCTAATATCAGAGGCTACTGGGATGATGAGATCGTCAAAATATTGCAGACCTCATACATGAGTTTCAGGATTTGTTTCCCACTAAATTTTTAGAAATGAAGGGAATTGTTGGAGATCTTGGAGAAATGAAGATTTCTTTGAATCATGATGCAAAGCTTGTCAAATAATGACCATATTGGCTCAATATGAGGTACAAAGAAAATGTTAAGACATAATTAGACAAAAATTTAGATGCAGACATTATAATTTTTTTGAAGAATCCGAATGCATTATCCCCATTGTAGTACAAGATAAGAAAACTACTAGTGAAGTGCATATCTCCATCGACCTGAGAAAGCTGAATGATTCCTACCCACACAACCCATTTTCAACTCCGTTTACAGATGAAGCATTGGAAAGTGTCAGGGGACAAGAAACATATTCATTTACTGATGGGTTCTCTAGTTACCATCAGATCAAGATTGCAAAGGAAGTTCGACATAATACAACCTTTACGACGGAATGGGGATGTTTCCAGTATATGGTAATTCCTTTTGGACTCAATAATGCTCCTGCTACCTTTTCTAGGATATTTGTAGCTATGTTTAAATATTTTATTAATAAATTCCTTGAAGTCTAATTTGATGACTAGATGGTATTTGGGATAATAAAAGATCATATCGAGAGTCTTAGAATGATGCTAGAACGATGTCGTAGTTCCATATTTCTCTTAACTTAAAGAAGTGCATTTTATGTGCCCCTTTTGGAATTTTACTGGGTCATGTGGTTTGTCGTGACAGAATGCTGGTGTATTATAGAAAGATTGTGATTATTATCGACCTACCACTTCCCTTGACGGTAAAGGAATTGAGAAATACTTTGGTAAATACGGGGTACTATCGGAAATTTACCAAAGGATATGCAAAGGTGACTGCCCCTATGGATAAATTATTGAAGAAGGATGTTAAGTTTCAGTGGAGTGAACAATGTCAAGAGAGTCTGGATGTTTTGAAGAACAAGATGGTTACAATGCCCATATTAGTCTTTCCAGTCTGGAAGAAATAATTTCATGTACATGTTGATGCATCGTATATCACGCTCGGTGTTGTACTTGCATAGCCAGGCAAAGGTTCTATTGATCATCCCATCACATTTGATAATATAAAATTATCAATGGCAGAGAAGAACTAGACCACGGTAGAAAGAGGACTAGCTACGGTATACACTCTTAAAGAAATTTGACACTATTTGCTAGGACGACATTTCAAGATGTATACAGATAATTCTGCGTTGAAATATCTGGTCAATAAGCCAATGTTGGGGGAGAATATTTTTTGATGGATTCTCCTCTTCCAATAATTTGAATTTAATATTATCGTTAAACCAGGTCGACTTAATTCGGGATCAAACCATATGTCAAGGCTAGAAAGTGGAGAAGAGCATGGTAATATCAAATATAGTCTCCCTGACACACAGTGGACACACAACTATTTCCAGTCAAGATGTTTGATGATCACTATAGAGATATTATACACTTTTTAACTACAGGATATGCACCAGAAGGATTCAATACATCATAGAAGAAACCATTAGTTGTAAAAGTTGCAGATTTCCAGTTGATCATTGGATAATTATATAAGATGGATCCATATGAAATTCTTCACCGATGCATCTTGGAACATGAGCGACCGATGGTATTGAATGATAAACATGTTGGTGTCATAGGAGGCAATTATGCAGGAAAAGTGACAGTGCAAAATTTTTTACAAGCTGGATTGTGGTGGCCTACGCTGCATGCAGACGCCGAAGATTATTGTCGCAACTATGATATCTACCAAATAACTGGAAAACTATCATGAAAAGATGAGATGAAACTAGTACCATAAGTAAATTTACAGACATTTGAAAAATGGGTTGTTGATTTTGTCGGTCTTATTAATCCACCAGGAAAGAAAATGGGTGCACGTTACATAATCACTATGATTGACTACTTGACAAGATGGGATGAAGCAACGATAGTAAAGGATTGTACTGCTGCGATTACTATAAGATTTATGTTCAACCATGTAGTAAATCGATTTGGATGTCTGAATATTTGAATAATTTATAAAGGCACACATTTTTTTAATCAGTTGATTAACAAATTAACTAAAGAATACCAGATTCAACATTGGAAGACAACATTGTATCACCAACAAGAAAATGGTGTTGTTGAGGCATTCAATAAGATTCTGGAGAATGCATTGACGAATATTTGTAATATTCAAAGATATGATTTGGATTAGAAAATACCTACGGAACTATGGGCTTATCGCATAGCCTGTAAAAAGTTGTCAGGACAAATTCCATTTTGACTAGTTTATGGAGAAGAGGATGTCATGCCGATGGATTATATGGTACCCAGTCTACGAATAGTCATGATTATGAAGATGACAAACATTGTCGATGTCAAAGAAATATTGTTGTAGCTTGTACAATTAGAAGAAGATAGATTTGTCGCAGGCTATCATCAGAATGTCAAGAAGGAGCGACAAAAATCATGGTACGACCGACATATTAAGTATAAGCAGTTTTGTATTGGAGATCTTGTTCTCCTCTATGACAGTAAGTTTTTGGAGCATCCCAACAAGATTCAGAAACATTAGCTGGGACTGTATATTTCCATTTAGATCACTGTAGGAGGAGCAGTGCAATTGCAGAAATTAGAGGGTACACCTTTCAAAGGATTAGGGAATGGAATTCTACTAAAGCCTTATTAGGATAGTCACACTTTAATCGACTGATAGTTAAAAAAGAAAAGGAAAAAAGTATAAAAAAAAGTTTATGAGTGTTGTTGTCGCACGGTTTATGAGTGTTTTGTCACAAAGTTTATGAGTGTTTTTGTCACAATATTACGAGTGTGAGTGTTTTTACAAAGTGTGAGTGTTTTTGTCACAAGATTACAAAGTTTGTGAGTGTTTTTACAAAGTGTGAAATTGTGTAGCAGACTACACGCCTGTCTCAAACGAAGAATTGTGTCATGGACTATACGTTTGTCGCAAACGAAGAATTGTGTCGCAGACTATATGTCTATCGCAAAAGAAGAATTATGTCACATACTATATGGTTGTCGAAGATGAAGAATTGTTGTTTCATGATGGATTTTGGTCGCATATGATAGTTGGATGACAAATAATGTGAAGTAATGAGATATTTCTGCAACGCTATTTTTGGTCACATATTCCATTAATGCATAATAACTACTGATGAATTGATAGGCGAAGTGACAGTTTGGCTGGTGGTTTCTTTGAAATGATCATAAATATTTCTCCATGTGACAGAATTTTCCACCACCTTTCCATTTATTGCAAGATCGTTTGAGTGAAAGAGTGATCAAATGTGTAAACATATTTGATCTTCACACCAAATCTTGGTCATTTTATTGCGTCTGACTAATTGAAACTTCTATGTTGAATTGTCTGTATGCAACTGTGTGAACCGAAGCTAATTTTTACAGAGCATGGTCATTTCCATCTCGAGCACAAGCACCATTCAAGAATTAGGCGTTGATATTCCATCACACACACGCATCATGGAAGAACATACAGAAGTTGTTTCATAGCCACCAGGGATCCCATAAGTTGTTTTACAACTAAACCTTCATGTCACATCAAGAAGAAAACAATATGGCCATGGAACTGGTCGCAGGAAGGGAACAAAACCTCCACCTAATGATGAAGCAACAAGTTCGACATCCATGTTGCCTAACTATGTTCCACTGAGGCCATTAGAATCACCAAAGGTTAATGTGGGAAAAATGCAAAGTATCAATTGGTATCACTGGTCATACCAAAAGGAGTTCGGGTGACAACGAAAATTATACCCAACTTGAAGAAATTGGGATTCATCGACCATGATATTCAGAAATTCTTGGAACTTGAGATGAAAAGGTATATGACTACAATCAAATAAACTAAGGATGGACCCATTCACATAGTTTCTATGGAGTGGGCGAGAGGACTGGATAAATCCAGACTGCTTTCGCTAATCCACATGCTGCATTTTGGTCACACAACATAATTTAATGCACGTGTGAGGAAATTATTGGTGTGTTTTCATGGAGGGTGCCTATGGCTCGACAAGAAAATATCTGTGGACATTGAGCTCATAGAATCCATTATAGGAATTCCCCTAGCAGGAGTCGATCCAATGCCCTTCTTCGCTGGGACAAACTAGGACACAACTATGGTCAATAGAATGAAGGAAAAATACAATTTGTCGAGGTATAAGAGAGGCCTTTATATCGTCTCCATCAATGATAATTCCTTTCGGTTTGCAACCAAATTATTATCTAGCAAGAGGCTGCGAAATATGTGACAATCGTTGCAGCAGAGAAGTGCACAACCAGTGCCCAGATGAACTAGGTTACATATTGGTTGAATGAGTCGTTGGCAGATGCTACGGATGCACAAGAGAAAGGTAACCCCTTTAATTATTCTTGGATTTTGATTTTGATTTCTTTTGCTACATGGGAAGAATCACAAGACTACCAAGGGGTATATGTTCCTATGCCTTGCCGAGGAACCTGATTTCAAAATATATGGTTCAACAAGGAAAATCCACAATGACAAAGAGATAATAATATTGAGTTTTATCTACAAGCATAGGAATTTAGATATTTTGTTAAGAAATAGGTCAGAATAACGGAGGAAACCATTAAAAGGTTTTGTAACATCATCATATTTTTAGTCGGGGTCCACCAGATATTTTTGCAGCTGTGATAAGACCCTCAGAACCAATGGTTGGCTACACAGTTTCAGCTAACTGGTGAAGAAATTGAGGTGATTATTTGGGACTTTCTTGAAGAATGGAGAGTACTTATCATAGAGGATCAACTCTCTACAGAAGAAGAGTTACAACAAGATGAACCATTGGAGAATCACAATGGAAACCATGGAGGTGATCCACCAGCAAAAATTCCAAAGAGCTCTCCCTACAATAGTCAAAATGAATTAAGTGTGACCCCAATAGATCCAGAGTTGGGGGATAAGATAAAAGGAAGGATGATATATTGTGTGGGATTGTTGGTCTTACAAATGATGATTATAACCTACTGTCATATTGCATGGAAGAAGTTGCAAACCAAATTTGTAGGAAGATGGATGAAAACTATATAGAATGGTTAAGCAGTGTTACCGATTTACTACAGATAATTTGTACAACAATAAAAGAAGTTAGAGTAGCGGTCGACCAAGCACCATATTTGATTGTGTTGTAAGACCAAGCTAGCCCATCTGAAGAGTGACTTGTTGAGACATCGTCGATGACCGCACAAATAAAGAATCAAGTAGTTGGTCAAGCAATTGACCTCAGAACGTTGAAGCTCAATACCATGGTCAAGGATCTTGTCCATGTGACTGTTAATTTTTATACAATGTCAATTTATCAACTGCATTATATTTAGTAGGTTGTAGTCGAAGAGATGAAAACAAGAGAATGAGCGATATATGGAAATTTGAATACATCAAAGAAAACTATTTCGTTTATGAATGAAAAAATTCATGGAGACTAAGAATAATTCAAAGACATGATAGGATGATAGGAAGCAACTGGAAGCAGTTGTCACACTGACTTGTAGTAACTTCACGAATGAAGGAATCACACTAGATATGTTCACAAAAGGAAATGTTTCTTGACTAAGTGAGGTCACTAAGAACCTCCACAAGCGAGTTGTGGAGTTAGAATAAAAAATGTCGCCCAATACACCGTCAAAGTTACTGAAAGAGTGAAGGAAGGAAACAACTAAGGCTGTGCAAAATATTGAAAAGGAAGAGGTAATTTGTGTTAAAGTGGTCGAATAATTTTCTTAGTCATGGGAAGCCTTAATCGACGACACAGCGATGGAACAAGTGAGAGAGAATTCGCATATTGCTGAGGAATACTTTACTCAACTAAAGAATTAATTGAAAAATATTCCCACAGTAGAAAATATGACCAAATCAACCGATCTTAAGAAACTGCAATAGCAAGTAGCAAGACTGAGCACACAGCAACATAAAATAACATACAATGTAACAAATTTACAGGAAGAAGTGGAGAAGGTTAAATGCATTATTCAACCTGTTTATAAAAAGGTGCAACAAAATTTTGCTTCGACGAGAATGACAACTTTGGAACATATTAGTTCTGAACTTGTGGAACAATTGAACGTAATAGAGGAAGAAGTGCAATAGGAAACATAACAGGTCGTGAAAATATTTCAATATTTTCAGAGCAAAGTCACACTTACAAATATTTCATACTAATGTGGCTCGGGACAAGCCACAGGTGAGTGTTGGGGACTTGTTGGCCCTAGGAAAAGATGAGGAAACATAACTAGCATAATGCTCAGAAATATGAATATTTTGGTTGCAAGGCAATCAAAGATCATGACGAAAGGATCCACGTCAAAAGAGGAAGAAAGCAGGTCGAGATGAGTACTTTGACCTAATTTTGGTAAAAATCTAGTTAATCTAATAATGTGCTTTTGGAAATAAAGCACGATTGTAATTTTCACTGTTAGTGCCTATTTTAGATGTAATGGGATGGGTTAAATTATAGAGACAACCTGTCGAATGATAGTTGAGAGTCATTCGACGGTTAATTTAAGAAGTGAAAAAGATTATAAAAATGTCTATCCAAGCTTTGTGCAGACAAAAAAATAAAGAAAGAAAGAGTTGTAAAAGCATAAAAGCATTGATCCAAGCTATGTGCAGATCATCATATTGCTCAACTAAAGAGCATGATATGAGAGAAGAATACATGAGTTGTAAATAATATCAAAGAAGAGTCTCCAAGCTAAAGGCACAGACCAAAGGTGTTAAACTATTTCTCATGTGAGATGAAGAGCACCTTTGTGGTTTTTCCCAATGGGTTTCCACGTTAAATATTGTGTATGAGTGTCTTTAATCTCTGTGTTTATATCAAATGCATATCTATTGTGAATGAGCTGGTTTGAATGTGTCGAGAAGATCTATTGTGAATGAAATTATCTATATATGTCACACATCTAATCATATGATCGTATGGAATATTAGTTAATGTTAATGCTTTATGTTATATACTGTTATATATGTCGACGGATCAATAGGTTATCTTCTTGAATGAATGTATGAGACAAAAAGTAGATTCCCACTTTTGGTCGAGTCGCTTGATAGTGTTGTAATAAGGAAATCCCCCTCATAACTGCAGAAATGTGGTTTTGATAGTTCCCAATAAGATATCTTGGGTGAGACTTCATTTGCATCGTAGGTGTTGCCAACGGAGATCTTCTCTATTGGGTCGATATCTTGGGTTTTGTTGACGAACAAGGATTTTAACCTGGGTCAATAGAAAGCATGTCGATATCTTGGGTTAATAGTAATTCTCTTTGTTTTTATTTTTAGTTGGAGTCATAGATTTATTTTTCCACAATATCTCTATTAGACTATTGGAGTCCCTTTGTATCATATTAATATCAATAGTTGACATTGAAGTTAGTGGATTATCACACATAGGATATGTTACTCTAAGGATTCTCAAGTTAGATGACAAAGACAATCTCCTAAGGAACCATCTGTAATGTCCCCCTCTAATTAAGCACCCAAAACACCCGCTAACCTACTTAATTCCCATAGGTTCAAGCAAGTACTACATAAGAGGGAATTAACTGAGGGATTTTGATACTTAGAGTAGGTCGACACATTCATTTACTATTAAAGTCATTAGTCGGATATAAGAAGCCTTATTTCTTTAGGCCTAAAAGTCAACATCAAATTAGAATTGCATGAATGCAAAAGTGAAGCATAAACCCTAAAAGTGACATGAAAACCTTGAAAGTGCATGAGGTTCTATTTAAGAGGGTTATTGGACTAAAGAGACTATTCAATTATTATTATTGTTGATTTTGGATTTTTGAGCAGCAGCACAACGTGCATCCGCAACAATTGGGGTTGAAGATGGTGTCTTCATCTAGCGAGGGTTCGATAGTGAAATATATTCCCTAGTCTCTTTCAGGATAGACCATCCAGGTTTATCAATGACATCCATTGTATTTATCCATATCCAGAGATTCAATATCTACCAAAATATTGTTTGTAGTTTCATCCATGTAGCTAGGGGCATTTAGCTGGAAACCCCCAAAGCATTCGTTGGTTCTCTGAATCCCAATTTTCCCTCTACATCTTAGCATCATCTTCATCAGCAGGGTCACTCTACTTCCTTGAGAGAATTTTGAGTTTTCGATTTTCTCATCCAGGGCATCTACCAGCATATCTGAGTAGTTGGGGGCATAAGCAGCAGAACAAGAGATCAATTCCCTAACTAGGTCAGATGGGTCCAATCTCATGCATGCTCCGGTAATTCTCTTTGTTGAGGGAAGAATCACATCTCAGCAAGGTTCCAACTTCATCTGACACTCCTTCCATAAAAAACGTCACCTTCAGTGTAGAAGAGGGTTTCCTTGCTGTTGGGCATCACACTAGAGGAAAGGAGCACCATTATCCCACTTATCTGAAACTTTATGCATGCAAGTATCTCTGGAGTATTATCAGTGGTAAGTGTTAAATTCCTTTCTGCAAACCCTATCCCTAATTCAGCTATATTTTAGGGTATTTTTGCATGGCAATTTTGCATGCACGATTATTTTGTATTTTTGCACAAGATTGAGTGTACAAGTCAGAATTATACACAGTATCAGTAGAATATCAATATTTGGGATATTACAGTGGTCTCAGAGCATGTTCCTTGCCAGTTGTGGGCTTGAACATGAGAAGTAAATGAATACAGAAGAAGAAACTTTTGTAACCTATAGGAGAAGGAAGAGTAGGTACAAGGAGGATCGGGAATTTGAGGATATCTATCTAGAAGATACCAACTCAGACATGGACCCAACAGGTATACACTCTGACAGGGGAGAAGGAACAGGAGAATATGAAGACAGGATGGAGTTTTGTATCTTGGTGAACGCATTGCATGATCTAGCCAAAGGGAAAAAGGGCATAGCATTATACCTCGCATACCTCTCTCACCAGTAAATAGAGGGTCTACAAGAAATAGTGGGAAGCATGCATACACCAATATGTAAAACACACCCCACATATATAACAAACCTTCCAGTGGGCCTATTATGCCTCACTTCCTAGCAGATGGAGTAGTAGGGCCAGTCATGCCAGTAGAACCTAGTGAACCATTTGGAGCCTAACTACAGGAATATAGGGATTTTGGGGATGAGTTTCATGAAGCCATGTATTTCTTAAGCTTCTACAACATGAAGAGTAGGAATTGACCCAAGAATTTCAATAGAGGATTTAATCAGAATTATGAGTTGCAGAAAACTTTTGGTAGATTGACCATCCCAAACTTGGATGGGGATCGCAGAGGTTCAATGAGAATATGGGTTCAGAAGTTGGATACTTATTTCCAACTCAAACCCATGACAGAGATAGATGCCATTAAATTGGTTACACAACACTTAGACGGAGAGGCTCATGAGTGGTGGTACCATGGACTAGTGACATTGGGTCACAACACCATCAGTTCCTATAGTGAGTTCACACAAAAGCTTATGGAGTGGTTTGACAGGAAGGAGCCAAAGATACACTTTAGAGAGTTGGCTCAACTCAAGCCAACGGGTAGTGTCGAGGCCTTCATCTCTAAGTTCCAGAGGGTAGTTGTTATGGTGGTAGATGTGTCAGAGAATAGGATGATTATGTTTTTTACAGAGGCCTTGACAGAACCACTACAGGGGTGGTTGAAAGCCTACAAACTATCCACTATACATGATGCAATCAACAGAGCAAGATATCTCCAAGACTCAGTTCCAGAGAATAGGTTTCCACTCAAGACCAACTTTCCAGTTAGAGACAAATATAGGAAACCTTTCTAGTAGGAAATACTAAAGAAAATTTGGTTAGACGATGACATAAGGAAAGACTTGAGACAGAAGAAATTGTGTTTTAATTGTCACGAACCGTGGGTTCTAGGACACAGGTGCTCAGGAAATGCCAAATCCCACTATATAGAGGTATATTGAGACAGTGAAGGGGAGGACTACGAGTAGGAAACAATAGAGGAATTGCAAGCAACAGAGGAGGAATCACTCCAAGGGGTTACACCAGAGGGAGTTATTGATACATTATTCAGGGTACCTAGTTTCATACTCTCTGGGTCACGGGATTAGTACAGGGCCACAGAGTAGGAGTATTGATTGATGGGGGAGAAACCCACAATTTCATTGATGCATCATGGGTGTATAAGAGGGGTATTCCGACAGAGAATTTTGAGGGATTTACTATAGTAGTAGCAAGAAACACTAGCATGGAGTGCAAATATTGGATTCCTAAACTGAATTTCACATTAGGAAACTACCATATGAAAGACTCATTTTATGTAGTGAATTTGGCTGATACGAATGTATTATTAGGTGTCCAATGGATTTATTCAATAGGAAAATATACTACAGATTATAGGGCGATGGAAATGGAATTCCAGGGACCAAATGGGAAACATTTAGTTTTGAGGGGCATGAATACTTATCCTCCAAAACTAGTATCCTCATAGAGAATGAAGGTTGTGCTCAGATAGGGTGACATATAATGGTCATCAGAGTGCTTGGTCACCTTTAGGAAACCTCTAGAGAACAACACCCAAAACCCAACACATATTCATGCATTACTACAGAAGCACGAAAGGTATTTTGGGATCTTCCAGCAGGTAGACCACTAGATAGGGGATTTGAGCATATCATTGAGTTGGAGGAGGGGACATAGGAAGTAATCACCACTCCATATAGGCATCCCAAAAGATACAAGGATGAGATAGATAAGACGATCAAGGAATTACTAGAACTAGGATATATTTGGTCGAGTTCTAGTCCCTTTGCATCATCAGTGATCTTAGTTCAAAAGAAGGATGGAACATTACAAATGTGCATTGATTACAAAGCACTCAACAAGAAGACCATAAAAAATAGGTATCCCATCCCCAGGATTGATGAACTAATGGACGAGCTATGAGGTTCCAAATACTTTTCAAGGATCAATCTTTGATCAGGGTACCAGCAGATCCGAGTAAGGGATCAAGACATTTCCAAAACAGCTTTCCGTTGCCACTATGGTTACTATGATTTCTTAGTAATGCCTTTTGGACTCACTAATGCTCCAGCCACCTTCCAATATTGCATTAACCACACTTTCCGGGCTCAATTGTGAAAGTATTAGTCTTCTTTGATGATATTTTAATTTACAACAAAACTTGGGAGGAACATCTGAAACTCTTGGATGAGGTATTTGGAATTCTAGAAGAGCACTCTATTTTTGTGAAGATATCTAAGTGTGAATTCAACATGAAGGAGATGTTGTATCTAGGGCACATAATCAGTGCAGAAGGGGTACATGTTCACATGGAGAAGATTAGAGACGTCCAGGATTGGCCAACATCAAAGACAGTTACTGAAATGAATGGCTTCTTAGGCCTTTGCACCTACTACAGGAGATACGTAAAGGGTTTCTCCAAATTTTCCTCACCACTCACCGACCTCACAAACTTAAGGGGAATACACATGGACAAAATTGGCACAACAAACCTTTGAGGAAAATGAAAAGAATCATGAGTTCTTTCCTAGTTTGTCCCTACCATATTTCTCACAACCATTCATAGTGGAATGTGATGCCTCGGGAGAAGGGATAGGGGCAATACTGATGTAAAACCATCACCCGATTGCATTTGAGAGCCAAAAAATGAAAGACTATGAGCGCCACTACTCCATATATGACAAAGAGATGTTAGCCATATTACATAACCTCACTAAATTTAGGAAGTACTTGGTGGGAAGCAAATCAAAATCAAGACATATCATAATAGCCTCAAGTACTTCTTGGAGCAGAAGGAGTTAAATGAGCGCCAACAGAAATGGGTCGATAAGGTGTAGGAATATGATTTCAAGATAGAGTATGTGAAGGGTAAGAACAATGCAGTAGTTGATGCCTTATCCAGATGACCAGATTCATTATCCCTCATGAGTATATCCACAGATTGGAGGTCTCTTCTCTTAGTAGAGTACTCCAAAAACAAATTTGCTTGTGAGTTATTGGATGGACAAATACAGGATGACAGGTGCAGAATCATTGATGGCATCATATATTACAAGGGCAGAATATACATGGGATATACCTCGTCCCAGAATCAACTTTAAAAAGGAAGATCATATAGGCATCACATGACTCACCATTATCAAGGCATTAGGGTTTCTTGAATACCTACATGCAGATCTAAGAGGGGTTCTCATGGAAGGGCCTCAAAGGGGAAGTAATGCAACACGTTCAGGAATGCAACATCTGCCAACAAAATAAGATTGAACACACTCATCTGGAAAGGTTACTTCAGTTGTTACCGATACTGGAGCAGAAGTGGGAAAGCATCTCAATGGACTTCATTACATGGTTACCCAAGGTACAAGGATGACACTGCTTATATGTAGTGGTAAATCGGTTGACCAAATTTTCTCACTTCTTTTCTATCTCTTCTGATTATTCAATAGCACATGTAGCTGAGTTATTTTTCAGAGAGGTTTTTAGACTACATGGGCTACCCAAAACCATTGTTAGTGATCATGACAGTAAATTTACCTGTGCTTTCTAGCAGGAGCTATTCAAGTTGGTAGGGACAAAACTCGCTACAAGTACAAGTTATCATCCGCAAAGCGACAGACAGATAGAGATAGTCAACAAATGGGTTGAAGGGTATCTACGCAATTATGTAGCAGGACAACATAGGACATGTATTAAATGGCTACATTTAGGGGAAAACTGCTACAATAATACCTACCATGTGTCTATCAGGATGACACATTTTAAAGCACTATATGGCTATGAGGCACTGAACTTCACAGATTTAGCTTTTGGAGACAACATAGGACCCAAGGAAAAATATTGGGTACAAGACAGTCAGGATATTCTTAAGGTCCCGAGGGAAAATTTACAGGCAGCACAGAATCAACAGAATCTATACATAGACATACACAATATTGAGAGGAGTTTTGAGGTAGGATATCTGGTATATTTATGGCTACAACCATACATGAAATATTCCCTCAAGAAAAAAGGAGTAGAAAACTAAAGCCTCGCTTCGATGGTCCTTACAAGGTAGTTTGTAAGGTTGGAGAGGTGGCTTATGAACTAGAACTCCCGGAGGAGAGAAAGATTCACAATGTGTTTCATGTGTCCAATCTCAAGAAAACATTAGGACAACACATTGGTCCATCCACCAATTTTCCTCCCTTAGATGATGAAGGGTTGTTTGTACTGATTCTAGAGAGAATCCTACATGTGCGAGAAAGGAAGCTCTGAAAAAGGGTGATTCAAGAGTATTTAGTAAAATGGAAATAATTACCTATGGAGGATGCAACATGGGAGGGAGAGAAGGTATTATAGCATCATAGTTTGTAGTTGCTTGAGGACAATAAATTTCAAGCAGGGAGGATTGTAATGTCCCCCTCTAATTAAGCACCCAAAACACCCGCTAACCTACTTAATTCCAATAGGTTCAAGCGGGTACTACATAAGAGGGAATTGACTAAGGGAATTTGATACTTAGAGCATATTGGGACATTCATTAAGTGTTAAAGTCATCCGTCAGATAAAAGAAGCCTTATTTCTTTAGGCTTAAAAGTCAACATCAAATTAGAATTGCATGCATGCAAAAGTGAAGCAAACCCTAAAAGTGACATGAAAGCCCTAAAAGTGCATGAGGCTCTATTTAAGAGGGTTATTGGACTAAAGAGACTATTCGATTATTATTATTGTTGATTTTGGAGTTTTGAGTAGCAGCACAGCGTGTAGCCGCGACAGTTGGGGTTGAAGACGGTGTCTTCAACTAACAAGGGTTCGATAGTGAAATATATTCCCTAGTCTTTTTCAGGATAGACCGTCCAAGTTTATCAACAGAATCCATGGTATTTATCTATATCCAAAGATTCAATATCTACCATAAGATTGTTTGCAGGTTCATCCATGTAGCTAGGGGAATTTAGCTGGAAAACCACAATGGCATTTGCTGGGGAGTTTGAATCCCAGTTTTTCATCTATATCTTGGCATCATCTTCATTAGTAGGGTCACTCTGCTTGCTTGAGTGACTATCATCTTCCAATTTTCTGATCCGAGGCATCTACCAGCAGATTTGAGCAGTTGGGGGTGTGAGCAGTATAAAAAGAGATCAATTCATTAGCTAGGCTAGAGGGTTCCAATCTCATGCATTCTCTGGTCATTCTCTCTATTGGGGGCAGTCTCACATATCAACAAATTTCCAGCTTCATCTGACACTCCTTCCATAAAAAACATCACCTTCAGTGTAGAAGAGGGTTACCTTGCTGCTGGGCGTCACACTAGAGGAAAGGAGCACCATTATCCCACTTATCCAGAACTTTATGCATGCAACTATCTCTTGAGTATTATCAACTGGGTTATCAGTGGTAAGTGTTAAATTCCTTTCTACAAACCCTAGCCCTAATTCAACTATATTTTAGGGTATTTTTGCATGGCAATTTTGCATACACGATTATTTTGTATTTTTGCACAAGAATGAATGTACATGTCAGCATTATACACAGTATCAGTAGAATATCAATATTTGGGATATCACACCATCCCTATGGAAATCAAACCTAGACCAATTGAAAACTCTCATTGATTAATTGTTGGGTCATAACTCAACCTTTTTAATGTCAACTTTATCAAAGCTTTGGTAAATCATGATCAACAAGAAGAGGACATTATTTCGATCAATTTAATAAATGGTAAGGACAAATTAATTCCCCCCATTCTCAACCTTACAAGGATTTCGGATCAAGGACTCGAGATTATAATGTATAAATTTGAACTTTTATTAAACCAACCAAAACATAAAAAAATTTATCAACCAATAAAATTGGTGTTTTATTGAACCAATCAAAATATAAAAATAGACTTTTATTGAACCAGTCAAAACATACAAAACATAAAATTGACTTTTATTAAACCAACCAAAACATAAAACTATAAAATTGACTTACATTAAAAAAAATATGAGATTGACTTACATTTGAAAAACAACAACTACATAAACCATTAAATTGTGTTTATGAGGTTGGGTGCTTTCACTAGGATATTTTTTAAGTAACCAACTCTATCTTTTTACTCTCTTCCACTAAGTGCCCATCCCTCTTCTTTCATTAGCACCTTATTCTTTCTTAGCGCTAAAGAAAAGCAGAGTTACAAGTCACCTTTACTCTCTTACTGATACCGATACAACTCACTTTATTTCCAAGACTTCTACCTGGTATGGTGGCTTTGAATCCGATACCAATACCAATACAACTCACTTTCTTACCAAGACTTCTACCTAGTATGGTGGGTTTGACTCAGAACAAATGACAGTTCATTTTCCCAATAAGGTTTGGACTGTAATGAGACAAGGAACCCTTATACCTCTTCTAACCTCTCCATGAGCTACAAGAGAACAGATAGTCTCACTTTTCCATAGGAAATATTTTTCTTACAACATCATCCAAAATATAGTAAAATCCTTTATCTCTCCAAAACCCTAGAAAGGTAAAACAAAGAAATCTCTAGCTCCACCAAATATTCTCCATAAGGTATCATCAACACTAGTAAGCCTCTTTGACAATGAATCTTATCTTCACATATATAAACACAATATTATCAAGATTATATAATCATATTCTTCACCAATATCATGTTATTTACAATATACAACTCTAAAATAACATAAGAGAAATTTCCAAAGAACACTCAATATGTCTTTCTCTTCTTCACATCTCACGTAGGGTTTCCCCCTGAAACCACATCACTCCCTACAACACAATTACAAAATGAATAGTACACATTATGATGATTAATAATGATTATGAGTGAGAGAGGATTGTCTCTATCTCAACAGAAACATAAGGGAGGCCAACAACAAAAAAGTAGGCCTAAACCCTTAGAAGAAACCTACTACAAACAAGTATTCCCTCACATGTGAAGCACTAAACTCCTAGGGTACACATTTCAAGATTTAAGATGATGTCATATACAATCAAGGATCCAAGGTGATTTAATACATGATATGCATCTATTTATCCTCCTCCATAAGCCCCCATAGACTTCATCACTCCTCCCAAGCTGTGTATTCCTCTAGGTCCATCCCACCTACATGATCATTGTACCAACATGCACATACCAAAGTCACACCCAAGCCTCCATGCAATCATATAGGAAACCCAATGTCATCTATGGATTAATGGCCTACTATAAAATGTGCAACTCTCCACCTTTAGTGGAAGGAATCCTCCAAGAAAGAAACATGATGTCACAAGGTCTCCAACAATCCAAAGAAGAAAGAGATATTAACATACATACAACGTATAGTAAATCAAGATAAATTCGCCTCAATGGATATATCACATGGTCCCAAGCTCCAAGGAATAAATCCCCTCTTCCAATTTCCCATTCCCTATCATCCTTGGTAGGTGCCTCTCCTTTTCAAACAGTTGAATCTCCCTTTATGTGCACCAAATGAGTTAGTAAACAAGTAAACTAGGGTTTCAAACTCCTAAGTAAGGTACCCATGATAACATATAACTAAGGTCAATAATCCACCCTAACTAATACATCCATATGTCCATGAAACATCACTAAGAGGCTAGGATATGTAACACTCTCAAAGAAAGGTGAAAATTCTATCATAGTAACCCTAAAATTCCAGCACTCCTTTTCAAGGAGCGTGTTTTCTATAACACCCATTATCTCCCTCTAAAAATATAATCCCTCCACAAAGATGAAATTACACTCCATCATTATACAACATCATACCTACTCTATAGAATCCACACCCACAAGTACAAGTTTGTACACCTCAACACCTAAACAATCACTACTCACATAGGTGTGTCACTTTCAATGGAATTAACCTAATAATTTACAATTCAACCTCTAGATGGTGAGCATGAAAGAAAAGTCTGATAAGGTAAATTGATTTACACCACCAATATAAGATACTCTCTCTTCCCCTCTACCAAGGGTTCCAAAAGGATCAATGGCCATTTTTGAAACTAAAGTAACATAACCCTGTATTATTTCTTCCTAGTGAACCTTAAAATTAGTCAAGGACAAGGAAGACATCAATAGTAAAACTTCAACATCCCTAAATTCATCATCACAAACCAAATTAATTTGGCACCACTTCAATATCTAATCACTACATCATACAAGCATAATCACATATCCATACATGACCAATACAAGTGGAAGAGATCAATCAAAACACATAATGAAATTAAGTTCTAGGGAAAAAGAAACAACAACAAAAGAGTCATCATCAAGTTGATTCCACCACCATAGGTGAAAATGAATAAGATCACCAATAGATTCACATCCCACTAGCTATAATATCATGGCTTATATCTCCATAAATGTACATGATTTACAATCATTACCATCCCTAAGGGATAACACTAGAATCTCCCTCCATATACAATATTCACTAAATCTAATTAAGGTCACCATCATAGTTCAACCCAATATATCAACGAATTATTAAGAATAAATCACATAATGATTTAATCCATTTCAAGCTAAAAAATTAGTAAACAATCAAATGATTAAGCATGCTCATCATAGACATCAATCCAATCCAAACACTTGCATCCATTGGAACAAGTCATCATTTATCACATGTCCTTCTAGGCATCACACCCATTCATATGTATAGAACACGCTAATCATTAATGATTAATATCCTCCACCTATCATATGTGAAAACAAACTAGCATCCGCTAGAACAAATCAACCACATATTGTAGGTCCTCCTAAGAACAAACCTGCTAAAAATAAATCCATGTTAGACATAAATGAAGTATAACGCACTAGTATTCACCAAAACATATAAACCATCTATAAAAGTCACTCGTAGGAATCTCACACAATTAAAATAAAATCATACCAACCAATAATCAGATAGAACTACTACCTGTCATAGGTCAAAACATACTATAAACACATGAACAAATCAACCACCTATCATAGGTCCTCTTGGGAATCATACATACTATAAATATATACATAAAACCCATCAACGTAGTAGATCTACCACCTTCCATGATCCATCACAAGAGAAACTAATTGGTTCAACCAATCAAAACCTCTCACTAATGCAAGTGGTCATCTTAAGCACACTATGGTTTCACAACATAAATAACCACTCCTAAAAACAACAGTTGAATACCAACTCCCTTTTTCATCAAAGTGGTGATATTAACCACAAAATATCTAATACCATGTATAAATTTCTACAATCTTGAATTTTAACACAACATAAATTTCACCTCATGAGGAGTTTTTTCAGAAGTATCCCCTACGAATTTTCAACATTAGGGATGTAACAAAATATATTTAAACAAAATGAGTAGTGGATATTATTTCACTTCTCAACAACCCTAATACACTATAGGAATTCAAGAGAAAATATATCAAACATATGCCAACAAGTTGCATCCCTTTAGGTAATATTTTCAAGTGTAAACCATATCTAAAATTACTACAATTAATGCATGCTTATGGTAGTAAATCTATTAGATCAATATTAAAAAATTAACAATCTCATCCTTCACTTATGTCAAATTAACATGGCAATAATAACTTAAAATCAAATTCACAAAAGTACAAATTTGGACAATTGAAAATTTAATACACACACACACACACACACAAAACCATAGCCTCATCCCAACTCTAGTACAATCCTCTAGCTCTCAAAATTTATCTAAGAAACCAAGAAAACCCATCTCCACCAAATATTCCCCATAAGATATAATCAACACTTGCAAGCCTCCTTGGAAGTGTAGGTTCTCTTCACATATCTAATTACAATATGATACAATCAAAGTCTGCACCAATATCATGGTATTCACAATATAAAATACTAACATCATAAATGGGAAATACCCCAATAACAATCAATGTCTCTCTCTCTTCTTCACATCTTACCTAGGGTTTCTTAATGAAACACTAGTTCTCTCTACAAAACAATTATAAATGAAAGAGTACACATAATTATGATTAACAATGACTATGAGTGAATTAAATTACTTTCCCCTTGTTCTATATATATGAGAGTTAAGGAAGGTCAATAATACAAAAGTGGGCTTCAACCTTACCTGCAACCTACTACAAACAATTAGGCCCACACATGTGAAGCACTACATTCTAAGGGTACACATTTCAAGCTACAATATTATTCCATACATAGTCAAGGCTCCAAGTTGATGTCACTACACAATATGTGTCCAATGTTCCTCCTCTCCAATCCCCTATAGAATCCATCACTCCTCCTAGGTTATGTTCTCCTTTAGGGCACCCCGCTTACATGATGATTGTTGTAACCCATGCATCTACAATTCAACTCCAAGCATTCATTAAAGAATTCAAGAAGCCTAATTCCATCTAGTGGTCAATTTTATCCTCTATAATTTCCAATGCTCCTCCTCCATTGCAAAGAATCCTCCAAACAAGTAAAAATCTATAACAAGGTCTCCAACACGCCAAAGAATAAACCCACATAATAACCCATACAATGTCTAATAAATTAAGAGAAATTCATATCAATATGTATGCTACATGTTCCTAGATCCAAGGGATGATTTCCCTCATCTAAGTTCCCAACAATCCCCCTCTCGAATAGGTACCTCTACTAGTCTAGTAACTGACTCCTCCATTGTGTGCACCCAATGGGTTTGTCAAGAAGTTGACTAGGGTATCAACCTCCTAGATAAGGGAATCATGGAAACACGCTAACCAAGGTTAAGAATCAGTGCAAATTGATCCATCCATATGTCCATGAAACATCACCAAGGAGTTCAAAGACATAAAGCTCTCCTACAAGGTGAAAGCACTTTTGATGTAATGCCAAAATGCTAACAAATTCATGTGCAACTCCAACAATTTGTTGTGTAAGGAAATTATCTCCATTATGAATAACTAAAGATTGTACATTCATATATCTTCCCTTCATTGAAGATATATTATAACCATTTCACTAACCAAATATGTGTGAGATAGGTCAATTCAATGTCTTGGTTTTCATTTTCATGATTATAATCGCCCTTTTAGTTATGGGGATTTGAAACTTAAACATTCCTTCGTACTCATTTTACTTGTTTTCATAAATAATGCATTATTTTTCATTGTTTTAGGTGATGGGCCTATGGCCACATGGTAGTTGATGGTATCTAATATTATAGTAATAATAATACCCAAAATCATAGGAGCACACTTGTATTTCCAATATTATAGTAATAAAAACTCCCAAAAATCATTGTAACATATATCAAATAGTCAAATTATATAAATACTACACAACATTAAGAACACACTTTATAATGTCAATCTAAGTGTGTAAAAGTTTCAATGTGTTGTGCACAATGTTACCTCCCAAACGTCCATTTTAAGTAATAAATCCTTAAAGCAAGTGCACCCTTAAGGGTACTCAATAAGGTTACCTAATGTTACATCAACAAAATGTCCTCTCACTTTAGATAGGGTATCCTATGATGCAAAGAGGGAAACCATAATAAATATTACTATACTATTTGATACAAAATGGTGAAAACAATGGCCAATTTCAACCTAGTTGGGTAATGGAGCTAGTATAATATTCAAGAAGGTTATATTTATAGTGGATGGAGTCATCACTAAGTTGTTAAAAACATGCACTAATTAACCAAATAGTCGTCATCAAAATGCAAAAATAAAGAAATTAACCTTCCATAGGTGCACTTTATCAAGTCAATCCTAATTAGTGATAAAGATGCGTGAAAGTGAACTAAAAAAATTAGTGATAGCCTCTCAAATAATATAAATGTTAGAAACAAGCTGTGTCTTAATTAATAACCAACAATATGAAATATGTAAGTTTAATCTCAACTTTGATCCTCTTTCATGAACAAAAATTCCATTGTGCAAAATGTCGTCACAATAGATTTTTAAAAAAAATCAATAATATAATTAAACTATAAAATATGAAAAAAAAGATGATGAACCTCACATAGAATAAACCATTAACTTACCATTCTCTAGCTAGATATCCAAGTAAGACATTAGAAATTTTTCACTCTTCATTCAATCTCTTTTTCATATTCTTCTTGAAATATTTATAGCCTTCATCCTTATCTTCAATCCTAATTAAGGCGCATTCTTAACGATCACCATCGTCTTTCTTAACGGAATTTTATAGAAACTGGTCCTAATCCTACGTGAGAAATCACCTCCTCAGATGAAAAAATTATCCCCGACACACATTTTCATAGTTCTTCATTTATGATATTTTCCCCTTTGACTTTAACTTATAATCCTCTTTTACATATTATACCAGGGATGGCATTGACGTAACTTAAGGTATATCATTTTATGTCTTTTATTCTTTATGTTGAATCCCCTTTTGATTAGAGTTAATCTTGTCCATATACACATAATGCTTTAACACACTATTTTTCTTTTTAATCTCAAGTGCTCTTTCATAAAGTATCATTAACGACTTCCAAACTTGCCAACCATTGCAACAAAGAGGAGATTAATAGTGTTAAAGGTCACATGCTCATCATCCATACTAGGGAATTATATTTTAGGTGCATTATATGTGTAACCACAAATTATTTATTAGTTGGGATTTCTAACTATATTTTATTAATTCAAAAGCTAGGTAATTCAATTTAACGAAATGTAAATTAAATAACTAATTGAAAACAATAAGCCTAGGAAAATCTAAATGTCAATAAAAACATTGTATGTAATTTTTTTGGCAAGTGGTACCCCTTGTAGTATTTTCCTTTGGATAAGAAATCATGAACTAAGGGCATCTAAGCCATCAAAATCTCCTTGGGATCTCACCTAGCTTGGACCGCACCAACCCTTAACATGGTAGGAGTTTTGGTATCCGCGAGGTTTCAAATCAATGACCATTCAACTTAGGGGTGTCTTAACTCATCACCTGCCACTGGCTGTTCTACATCTCATAGATTTAAAAAAAACATTGCATGTATTGGAACTACATAAATAAACTATTTTGCTGAAAACAATAAATACAGATGTATCCAAATTTCCATAAACAAATTTAAAGAAATCACATTGAATAAATAAAGTTTCAAAAATAAAGATGGAATTAATATAAAAAATTGGAAACTGAATCTTGTAAAACTAGGTAAAATTCTATAGCATTTGAGTCTAAAAAGAAGGGATGCAATCAACATATGTTTCAAGACTATTCCCTTTCTATGAAGCTCATTGCATGAATCCCTAAATGAAAACACTATTAAAGAAAAGTCGATGATGGAAAATGTCTCAATCTTTATTATGTGAAATTCACAAGTATAGTAAAATCTCTTAACTAATTTGACATGAACCAAAACCAAATGGGTTGAAATATTTTACATTTATAGGACATAATTCTCACATGGGATTCCCACAAGAACCCTAACAACTCGTCGAAGATTATAAAATTAATTTAGCTATTCATTTCCTAAAAAATAACAAAGTTTAAAGAAGTGATTTACCTTATAACTTTTGAAATATATAACTAATCCATGATTTGATTTTGAAGGAAAAATTCTAAATTTTTCTAAGACAAACCAATCTCTTAATTTGGGTTCCACTTTCCTCAAAGAACTCTACACTAAAGAAATGCACTAAATACACAAAGGAATTCAACTGCAAAATGAGGATAAACATGATAATAAACATGCTAAGGAAATCCCCCAAATAAGACTTATGCATGTTTTGTCAATACATTGCACATGTTTCTGTAGCACATTACACATGTTTCCACAACTATATGGATTTCTACATTATAAAAACAAAGGAGAACCCAAACTTTCTCTACAACATATATTGTTATCACCCAACATATGATAAACATTCAAATTAAAATACTTTTAACAAGTTCTCTATACAAATTTCCCAAAACATCAGTTTGCAAGGAATTGTTAAATAATACTCACTAGTTATTATAGACGGAATTTGATAACAAAAATATTTATGATGGTGACCACAATCAAAATTTCATAAAACAATAGCACCACTTAACACATTTTTTTCGAGAACATAAGTCTAATTTAGTGTCAATGTACATAATTTTCTTATACAAATGATTGAAGATAAGGGCCCTCTTGATATACTCATTGGGTTATCAATGCATAAGAATATTTATCATTACATAAACATGACTCATATCCACAAATAAAAGTTGCAAATCCCCTACCGCCTTCCAAATATTGCGTCAATATTGATTCACACAAATCAGTGTGCACTGGAGCCAAACAACCATGCTACTAGATATACAAGTTTAGTATCTCAAACGTCTCCATCAAAATCATTTGTTTTCTATGGAAAATATGAAGGTACACAAGAAAGTAATGTCTATACCTTTCATTGCATATAATTTTTTACTATGATATTTTCTAGACTTCAACAATTGCTTCATGATTATTTTGTAAACCATACAACTTGTAGAATCCATGTTTCTCCATTGATTTCAACACAAATTTATTGTAGTATAGGTTGAGTGGGCATAACGGTTAAGAGCATGTGTTTCCTCCTAGGAGGTCAGTACCGGTTCAAATCCATAAGAGGGTAGGGTATGTACAACACTGTAGACTTTAGTAGTGAAATCACTACGCAAAGGGGTTCCCTTGTCCCAAAAAAATAAGGGGGTATGATACACCAATTTGGTGCTTAGCTTGGTCATGATGTTAAAATTATATCATTGTTATTGTTATTAATACTATCATTATTACTATAGGTTTATATTGAATTCCACCTTCTCTACCATCTAGTAAAAAAGCAACACCTTCTTGAAGAAATTACATACTAAGCATCCTTAGTTCTTTTCATATAACCCTTTATATTTTTTATGTTAATGTGTTGAAAGAAAAATGTCACAAGGGTGAGTAGTCTTATTTTTTTTATCCTTATATGGTGCAACAAGGAAACAATGTTAAATGTGTGTTGGTGTTCCATACATCAAATGGAAAATAAAAACTCAAATAAAAAAATTAAAGGAAAATTTGACAACTGCTAAGAAAAACAAAACAAAGGGGAAGAGTTTTCTAAACCAAATGATATTTTCCCAATGGTAAGTGTTGTTTCAATGGTGTCACCTGGGAATACGAGGATTCAATGGAAGCCAAAAAATTCCCTTAGGGAGGGTCCCTTTTTGCCCACACAAATTTTTGATAAAAAACTTAGAACGATGGAGAAAAAATCATGCATCTTAAGGAAGAAGACAAGGGAGTCTTGCATTCCAAATAGTGATAAGAAATAGGTTGAAAGATGATATCTCACACCAATTCTTGTAGAATAAATTTTCTTTAGATTTCTCTCTATTGAATACATGTCCATGGATTAATTTTATAGAACAAATGGAGGTTTTGAATCATCTAGTTCCTAATGTGAACGAGAATGTTAATGATGTGGTCCTCCAGGTACAAGAAGGGGGCTATTGAATTCCCCCAAGCATGCGAAGAGTCCAATTCTAATTTTGGATCCAAGATTGTTGTATCCTTGAATGAACTGTGGAAGGTTAGTGGTCCCACTATTTGTATAACCATGTGGGTTTGAAGAATAAGCCACATTGATCAATGCAGGGTTCAAAAGAAAAGTCACACAGTTGTCCATAATTAATGTCTTTATAATCAGTAAAAGGTTCAATTCTCATTGTGAATTTGATGACAATGTCTTTAATGATATGCATGTTGTATGTTGATGATGCCCTCTTGCAATATTAGCTAAAATGTCACATGTATGTGAGATTTATACATTAACAAATGCCCCCTAATTTATGAGGTTAGGAAGGTATTGTATGGCCAAAATGCATCATCATTTATTTCTCTCATGTTCTAGACTATAAGTTATCAAGTGTTGAGTGTAAAAGGGACTACCCATAGGGAGGATGTTGGTGGCGACCATTGAAGCATGTGATTGATTAGTGACATCTGATGGTTGTTTATACAAACAAGACATGAATCCCTATGCTCATGAAAATGTCAAATTGGATTACAATAAGAGGAGAACGTTGGGTCAACTTTATAAACTGTTTGTATAGTGATGAAGGGAGATTGAATCTCAGTTTGAGTATATGGGTCTTGTACTGTTGTTGATGCTAAAGAAGTGGAATTGCTTATTATTGTGAACAAATCATGGGGATGTGGGACCTAAATAATGGTGAAGTTGATGACTCAGTAACTTCCTTATGCCAAATATGTAACTATGGTTAATCATAAATGTGAACATTTATACCTTTGTAATGTATGACTTCCCCTGATTCGATGAACTTGCTAGTGTGCATCATAAGGGAGACCAATGAGTTAGAGAGAACTAATGAATATTTCTACTTAGTTCAAGGTGATACCTTATTTTGATGAGAAGGGAACCCAATGCACAATCCCAAATTGGAAAACAAATTAGGGGGAATGATATTAGAATTCATTTACTGTCATTGTTGGTCCCCATTTTGTCACTATTTTTGGGTTTAATACTTCACATATTAACACATATTTTGATACTTTTTAGTGTCTTTTGCACCATACAGCTCCCTCTACAAGCTTCAGGTATGACTAAATTAGGATTTATGTCAATTCTATTTATTATCATCATTGTATGGTTTCAATGGTTAAAATTGGCATAATACGGAGTGCATTTGCTATATTAATTCACGTGTCTTATTCTTTGTAGGTTATATGGTCTTTTTGGTGACCTAACAAACAGACACGCATTCAGATGAGTATATGGAGAGCGTGCCCAGCTTGCTGTCTAGATCATCAAACAGACCGTACATTTTTTGGTAGCATGTTTCTATGTATTAAGAGCATGAAAACAACCAGAAACTGTCATCACTGTGTGGTGACATCTCAACGTCAGTCTTCTTCTAGAAGAAGTGCCCATATAGTACTTCTGCGTGACACCTTGACGCAGGCTTTGATTCAAATTGAAGTTATGAACCACATTGCGCGCCTGAAGGAACCTGATCTGCAAGAGAAGAGGAGTTGTTAGTTGTTAGTTCTTAATGTACTTATTCACCATTATGATTTCCTTATCATGAAGAGTATTCGACCACTAAAGGGTCGAATTTCTTGCCTCCATTGAACGATGTATATATAGACGCTGTCATGCGATTTTAGAGAGAGCTTCTGGAGGTCTGGAGTCTAAGTCTTTGTCTTTTATTTTATCAGTTCAATATGGAAAACTTTGTAACGCTACTTTTTATTCTAATGAAAGTCTTATTGTGTTGTATATGATTGTGTTCAATTAGAAGAAGCATAAGTCTGTTTGCTGGGAGGCCCCCCTGACAAACATAGTCTTTATATCCTTATGTAGGCTTTGTTATTTTCCTTTGCAATTAGTATAATTCTGTTTATGAGTTGTTTAGTTTTATTTCTATAACTTTTCATGTTCTTGTAGCATAGATTCCAATTCAAAATTATGTTGAGTATGTAGGTTCTTTTTATTAAATAGAAACCGGTTGTGTTTAAGATAGATTTCAAGTTTTTCTGCAAAGTCTTTCGGTTTCTAGATTAAATTTCTTTGATTAATTATAATCTAGTTCTGCTTATTCCAGTTTTTATCATGAATCTGCTTAAGAGTATGTTAGTTTGTTTTGAATTATGAAATTAGTTTAGGTCGTATTACTATGGAATGCAGTCATTAAAGTAGGTTTACTTCCTGTTTTACATTACAGTAGTACATGCATGGGGTAGCTGCTCTTCAATAAAGCATTTAAATTTACTGTTTCCTTAAAGTTTTAACATTTTCTTTAAACAGACTGTCATACAGATAGTCTATTCCACCTTTTATACAGATCTTCATTTCCACCTGTTATACAGTCGTTCATTCAGTCCTGTGTGTTTTTAATTTATTTTAAAGTTTATCCTTCTAGTTTTCTGATTCTATCTGAGTAGTAATGGTTAGATAATGTTTATATTTTCTTTTTAAAGACCTTTAGATAATATTTTTTAAGACTTCTTGTTAAAACTCATTTCTCCCTCCTCTTTCTTTTACTTTATGCATAGGAATGATATTATGTAATTTAACTCATCTTATTGATCTGTAATTGAGCCTTTGATTCAAGTTGTTCCTTTAGTTTTAAATTACATGCATTAATAGATTAGGTGTTTATAATTTGTTCTTTTAAATTATACAATTGTGAAAAGGATCTATAAGATAGAACTCAAATCATCTTTGTAAGTTTATGTTTGTCCATAAACTATGTCTACCCTCATATAATATTTTGTAAGTAGGAGTTATTTGTGTATAAACAATCATGTTTACTATTTCTTGTAACTGGACATTTCTCAGTTTACACATTTTTGTAGAGATCAAACTAGACTTGATTCCCTTTAGCTTTTATAGTTCTTTTGAGAGCCATTTTGATACCTCTCCTGCCCCAGTTCCTATTACAGTAAATGCCTATCCTCAGAATAATCAAGGAGAGTGGAATTAAGATAATTTAATTAGTGTATGTATAGTTTCTATTTGGTCATTGTAAATCCTTTTTAATGTAGTCATTATCTCAAGTAAGAATCAATCTCTCTAGATATAATAGTTTATTATCATAACACTATCCAGACATTTATAAATAGGTTGATGTTACCTTTGTTTTCATTAATTTAACTAGATCCTTAGGAGTTCAACTTAATACCTTTCAATCTTTGGATTATTAAGAGTATTACCACGACACTCTCTACCTTCGCATATATTTTGTAGCAAATCTAAGCCTACTAACCCCGGTTGATAATTAAATATTAGGTAAGTTATTCAAGACAATATTTTTCCCAACATTTTTGGCGTCGTTGCCAGGGATTTGTTTCATAAGGTAGATATAGGCTGGTAACAGGGGAGCGGTAAGACGAGAGGTAAGAACCCGCGCATCTGTTATAACAGGTGCCCCCAAATCCAGTAATAATATTAGTATAGGATAGAAACATTTTGTTAAGTTTTTATAAAAAATTTACATGAAACATAAAGCCCCAACTCACTGAAACATAAGCATTGAAAAATAAAAAATAAAAAATAAAAAAATACCTATAGGAAGTAGTTTTTCTAGAAACATAAAGAGATTCTATGGAGGGAAATCATAGAAGAGATCCTGGAAGGAGGGCCTGAGGGCCTCATTCTTGACAAATTTCACAGGAAGTAACTATTAAACCTTCCACTAAGTCACAAAATTTTAGATGAAAACAACTTCTTGGAGAATTTGGACTTCACTGATTTTGTCTAGGTGAAATCTCTCTTTGACATTGTAACCCCGCAAATTGAAACATTCACAGTAGCATCTGCTCTTCCTATAGGACCTAATAAAGAGAATGGTTGATCAGAGGAATATCTCTTCTAAAAATAACGTTGGGACACTCCATTCTCACCTCGAAAGAAACCTTCTAGATATACTCACTTTAGAAACCAAACTTATATGAAGAAGCGGGAAGAAAAACGAGCAACAAAGAGAATTCTCTATCCAAAATGTGAAGTTAAACATCCCCAACAGGAATGCCCTTTAAATAAAACCTTTGTATGTCATATTTGCATAGGGCATCATATTTTACCTCAAGGGATCCAGAAGGATCCTACTAAAATAGAGGTAATAATTGAACTTCCCTTTCAAAAAACTCTTCCTCCTCCTGATCTTTAAAAATATTGTGAATTACCATTACTTATATATATGTAAATATGTGTATATCTCTTTGAATAAATAAAGAGTCATTTCTAATCACTTCTTTCCATAGGACTCTTTTCTATATTTTCAATAATAAAATGAATCATCTAATACATGGCTTTGAAGAAGCATCTATTTCTTTGAACAGCTTATGAGGTAAATAGCTCTAATAGGACTTTGAAGCTTTTCTTGTATATCACTTTCAAACCCATTATTCTATGATTTTGTTATGCTAAGTGTTTTGATTAAAAAAAAATACATTTTTTTATTATTTTGAATAGTTGCTCAAAAGACTTATTTTAATTATCATGTTCTTTAGAATTTTCATACCTAGAGACTACTAGCTCATCTACACTTGTTATCAAAACTTGACTCTTAACTATATTTGAGGGAACTAGAGGGTAAGTGCAATTGCTGCTTGTGGGGAACATTACCTTTTATAAAATAGACTGAAAGGCCCAGTGACACCTTTCAGTTATTCTCTTTTGACATAATATATAGTTAAGGCCATTTTGTGAATTTTTTTGTTAACTTATGTGTTTAGTAGGGCTTAGCACGCTCTAGTACCAATCAAATTCCTATATTCAGAATCTTTATACAAGGAAAACCTATCAGGGTACTGAACAGGCCTGCTAGTAGCGGGTCAATGCTAAGTAATAACTTACAAGGAAGTTTGATAAATGCAAATAAACCCGTCGGGGTACTGAACAGGCTCACTGCCAGCGGGGCTATGCTTGCATGGTACCAAGATAAACCTGCCAAGGTACTAAATAGGCCTGCTGGCAGCGGGGCAATATCGGATAAAGAGATCTAGTTAATGCACCACTAGGCACATGATTTCAAAGAACAATAATATATATCAAAACAAATCTACATAGACCTACTGTTTATGATGTCATTACAAAATAACCATAAGCTACCCTTGGATCCGACAGTCTTATTTCCATCACTATCTAGGATATGATTATCCTAGAAATGGCACCCATAGCTGAAAATTTCCACAAATTTGAAGGCGAGCTCAAGAATTTTTGAGATGCCAAGATATCCTTACAACAAGACAAAGGTGACTCGTTTTCCCTATGGTATTATTTACTTATATTTTCATCACATGATCAATGATAAATTTACATCTCTACCACATTTGAGCACTTATATTTAAAAAAAAATATATCTATCTGAATCCTTTCACTTTATTAGTTAGTCTTTTTCTCTTTTACAAACTTATAACAACATGACTGAACTTAATTCTTTTGCAAATTACATAGTTTTCTTGTATGTCTTGAGGACATGCCATATATTTGGTTTGGGGGAGGATTAGCTGGTTGTCTGTCTTCTTTTTTTATAAAAGACTCATTGCCAAATGATAAAGTGTTTGCAGGATAATGCAGATGGCGAAATTTTCCTTAAAATCGTGGATGAATAAGCAAGAACGTTAAAGAATTATTTCATATGAAAGGATGTATGAAGG
The DNA here is from genome assembly GCA_001517045.1 of Pseudotsuga menziesii. Taxonomy (NCBI): domain Eukaryota; kingdom Viridiplantae; phylum Streptophyta; class Pinopsida; order Pinales; family Pinaceae; genus Pseudotsuga; species Pseudotsuga menziesii. Next base: position 489,722 of record LPNX010939526.1, read on the forward strand.
ATCATATGAAGGGTCGAATGTCAGTGTGAATAAAAGGCCGAATGATATTTTCTTACTTTTGATTAAGTGTTGGCTTAATTTCATTGGGTAAAAAACCAAGTCATACCATTAGGGTCACATCTATATGATATTATGACTAATGCCAATTAATGATTGTACAAATTAAATCTAATATGATCTTATTTCACCCCTAATGGATATGATACGACCTTCGAATACCTTTTGGTTATCATGACCCTGCCATCTTCATTATTCTCCTTTTATGTTCACACGCATAAGCTATCAGATAATCCACCCTCCTCATTGAACTAAGGTTATGATTATGAGTTTGGTTATACACTTGCATTAAGTTACATGTTCAACCTATCCAAAGCTTGCTTTGGACATGGTTGAACCAACTAAAAATTAGAAACTCATTCGATCACGCACTTTAGATGGCACACGCTCCAAAAATTCACCATAATGGCATGATCGTTTAGGCATGCCAAGCTGGTTGCATGATCGTTTGGCAGGTTGAATGCGACATGCTTTAAAACTAGCACTGTACGAATATTCTTCAATTCCATTGCAATCACTAAACTGTTATTACTGTAGATCATTTTTTGTCACCTTTCCTAAAAACCCTGTATTCCTTCCTCTGTTTCCATCATGCTGAACCGATTTGAGCCTGAAAGTTATTAGGATCTGTTTCAAATGATAGAGTTTAGGGAGTGTAGGGAAAAGTTCTTTTGAGCCAGATGGAACCCTTTCCTCCATTCACTGCAAGGTTATGACGAGGAGATCTCCTTGTTGTTTGCAATGGGATTTGATGGGAGGACAACCAGAGTAGGTCACCTTTCCTTTCAAGTTATCGAGGAGTAGATTTCCCGCGCTACTAAGCTCCCCCGAGAGGGTGAACGATGGCATAAACATTGGTTCGTTCGCGAGCATCACACAATTTTGCTCTGAAGCTTGAGTTCTGGTATGTAACAGGTGTGAAATCCTACCATCACAACTGGATAAAGCCAAAGTATATCAAGCTGTTGACAGTCATCATTCACCTAGTTACCTGCAAAGGTAAATTTAGTGTTTTCAAGTCTTGTCACCTTTGGTTATTAGCCCACTTTTTTGATAATAGATGCTTGAATTTCCCTTTCTTTTTCCGTCATAGCTTAGAGAAAATGTCAAATTTGGTCCGGAAGAATACCCTTCATCCGAAGAGTACTTTGTATCACCATAGTAAAATAAAAATGTTAATTCTAGATCAGCTTAAAGAACGAAACCAGTCTTGGGAAAATTTTGTGTTCAAAGTACTTAATCCCCACCTTAATATTCATAAGAGGTCTTGTCATTTTCACCTTAAGTCAAGACCAACCTCACCTGTAGAAAACCCTAATGTTGTTTGCCTTGATGAGGATGTCTCAGAACCTAATTCACCCGTGCAAGAAACCCCTGCTAGTCCTGTGTCCGTTGAATTTATGCCTTTTTCTCGACCTCGTACCAGAAGACAGAAGGCTAAAAGTGTCCAGCGCAGGCTTCGGCCCAGTACTCAGACTATGGTTCAGTTTGATGAGTAGACTACTCATTTGGATGATGAGGCCGAGGTAGAGAAAAAATACCCGAACTCGTCCCTCTTAGCACTGGCTAGCCTCTCTATTGAATTGATCAAGGACACTGATCAGATTGGCATTCCTACATCTAAATATCCCCTTCCTACTGTCAATTTGGACCCACCTTCAACATAAATAAGTCCTCCATAGTATTTGAACCAGTCCCAAGAACCATTTACGCCACCGCAGCCCACATTAGATCAGTTAACTTTCGAGTTAACTCAATCAATGGAGCAGAATGAAGCACATGCCAAGTTAATTTCAGAGCTTCGTGAAGAAAATAGAGTGTTGCGGTTACAAATTAAGAATATGGAAGATCTACATAAGACCATTATTCTATCATAGAGGGATCGACAGGAAAGGCGTTCCATTCTGAGAGCACTGGTGAGGAAGTTGAGTACAAGCAATATGTTCCATCCAAGTCGGAGGCAGCTGCTGACGCGGCTCTGACTCCTTCCTTATGATATCTTTTACTTTGCACCAGTGGGACCTGGTATTCTTTTGGTTTGGGGGAATGTTGGTCCCCATTTTGTCACTATTTTTTGGTTCAATACTTCACATATTAACTATCTTTGGTGACCTAACAAATAGACACGTGTTCAGCTAAGTATATGGAGAGCGTGCCTAGCTTGCTTTCCAGATCATCAAACAGATTGCGCATTTTTTGGTAGCATGATTTTGTGTATTAAGAGCATGAAAACGGCCAGAAACTGTCATCACCATGCGTCGACATCTTAGCATTAGTCTTCTTCTAGAAGAAGTGTGCATATAGTAATTCTACGTGACACCTCGACATAGGCTTTGATTCATAATGAAGTTGTGAACCACATTGCGCGCCTGAAGGAACCCGATTTGCGAGAGAAGAGGAGTTATTAGTTGTTAGTTGTTAATGTACTTATTCACCATTATGATTTCCTTATCATGAAGAGTAGTAGACCACTAAAGGGTCGACTTGCTCGCCTCGATTGAACGATGTATATATAGACATTGTCATGCAACTTAGAGAGAGCTTCTGGAAGTCTGGAGTCTGACTCTCTATCTTTTATTTTATCAATTCAATCTGGAAAACTTTGTAACGCTACTTTTTATTCTAATGAAAGTCTTATTGTGATGTATATGATTGTGTTCGATTAGAAGAAGCATAACTCTGTTCGTTGGGAGGGCCCCTCGACAAATAGAGTCTTTATATCCTTATGTAGGTTTTGTTATTTTCCTTTGCAATTAATATAATTATGTTTATGAGTTGTTTAGTTTTGTTTCTATAATTGTTCATGTTCCTGTAGCATAGATTCCAATTCAAAATTATTCTGATCATGTAGGTTCTTTTTATTAAATAGCAACCGGTTGCGTTTAAGATAGCTTCGGGTTTTTCTGCAAAGTCTTTCAATTTCTATATTAAATTTCTTTGATTAATTATAATCTAGTTCTGCTTATTCCAGTTTTTATCATGAATCTGCTTAAGAATATGTTAGTTTGTTTTGAATTATGAAATTAGTTTAGGTCATATTACTATGGAATTCAGTAATTAAAGTAGGTTTACTTCCTGTTTTACATTACAGTAGTACATGCATGGGGTAGCTGCTCTTCAATAAAGCATTTAAATTTACTGTTTCCTTAAAGTTTTAATATTTTCTTTAAACAAACTGCCATACAGACAGTCTGTTCCACCTTTTATATAGACCTTCATTTCCACCTGTTATACAGTCGCTCATTCAGTCCTGTGTGTTTTTAATTTATTTTAAAGTTTATCCTTCTAGTTTTTTGATTCTATCTGAGTTGTAATGGTTAGAAAAAAAATTTTGTTTTGTTTTTAAAGACCTTTAGATAAGATTGTTTAAGACTTGTTGTTAAAACTCATTTCTCCTTCCTCTTTCTTTTACTTTATGCATAGGAATGATATTATGTAATTTAACTCATCTTATTGATTTGTAATTGAGCCTTTGATTCAGGTTGTTCCTTTAGTTTTAAATTACATGCATTAATAGATTAGGTGTTTATAATTTGTTCTTTTAAATTATACAATTGTGAAAAGGATCTATAAGATAGAACTCAAATAATCTTTGTAAGTTTTCTGTTTGTCCATAAACTATGTCTACCCTCATATAATATTTTGTAAGTAGGAGTTATTTGTGTATAAACAATCATGTTTACTATTTCTTGTAACTGGACATTTCTCAGTTTACACATTTTTGTAGAGATCAAACTAGACCTAATTCCCTTTAGCTTTTACACTTCTTTTGAGAGCCATTTTGATAGCTCTCCTGCCCCAGTTCCTATTACAGTAAATGCTTATCCTCAGAATAACCAAGGAGAGTGGAATTAAGATAATTTAGTTAGTGTATGTATAGTTTCTATTTGGTCATTGTAAATCCTTTTTAATGTAGTCATTCTCTCAAGTAAAAATCAATCTCTCTAGATAGAATAGTTTATTATCATAACACTATCTGGACATTTATAAATAGGTTGATGTTACCTTTGTTTTCATTAACTTAACTAGATCCTTAGGAGTTCAACTTAAGACCTTTCAATATTTGGCTTATTAAGAGTATTACCACGACACTCTCTACCTTCGTATATATTTTGTAGCAACTTTGAGCCTACTAACCCCGGTTGATAATTAAATATTAGGTAAATTATTCAAGACAATATTTTTCCCAACATTCATTATGTGTGGTTATATGTTCTGTAATCAAATTTATAAAGATTCACATTCGAATGCATATTTTCAGTGCTATTGCTTAAGGAAAATGACAATGATAGCTTAAATTTAGCTCATAAAATGTACATGAAATGGTTGAGAACATAGAATGATTAATGTGGAACATAAAAATCACATAAATATCACACTCAACAATTTAACATCATGGCAACACCTCAACACAAATCAGATGCACAACTCCTTTGAAATGGAAACCAATACATGGAAACTAGTCAAACCATAGCTAGGAAATGTGGACATTTTTACATATGTATTTATGCTAATTAGACTTACAGAGAGTATGGGGAACACATTATAGATCCAAACATAATTTTCCCATGCTTGGGCATCAACTAAACTCAACTCAGTGCAAGAATCATTCACACTAGTGTGCCATCATTTGGAAACTTGGGAATAATGAGATGGGGAATGAAAGAATGGGGAAAGAGATGGATCACGAACTGTATCAGCCTCCTATATTCCATAAAAACACTCCATTCAGCTCCAAATTATATTTCATGGTTTCCTATCCAACAGCCAATTTGTATGACAATCCAATTCCCTCGAAATTGGCTCACTAGCAGGGAGAGTGAGTACTCATTGTGCAATGGACAAGCTAGTGCTTTCCAAAATGCCAAAGGAAAATTATAAAATGATCAAAATACATTATCCTTCCTATTAAATATTTTTATAATCCTCATAAGGTACTCTAAGGTCTAATTCCATCCCATACGCTTCCTCCAACTCATCCTTGATGTTTAGTAACCCCTATGGCACTTGTCCTCTTCCTCATTCCTCGATCTTATTCCAAATTTGAATGGCTGCCACCAACCTCCAAATGCGCTCTCTTGGTGGCTATTTTTATCCCTGACATGTTATATTGTCATAGGTTTGCAATCAGGTCTGATTTTGTCATATAATCTTCCATCATTGTTGTCATAAAGTGCAAGGAATCTCTTTCCAAGTGGCACCTATTTTCTTCCTAGTCTCTTCCTCTTCCATGGGAAGTTATTATTATTCACCCATTTGGATCCTTTGGTTCATTACATGTTACTTGAAACCTATTCATCTCCCAATAACATTACATTCCTCATAATTTCGAATTTGGGAGTAGGTCATGACAAGTGTAAGGAGGAATCTAGCCACCCAAGGTCTCCATGAACCTCCAAGTGTCTCCATGAAGCAATGCCACTTTATTTTCTCTATATTTATTATTTATATGAACCAATTTAATGTGTATATGGTAAACTAAGTTTCTATTGGGTTTCATAGCTCCCTTATTGCAAAATTTAATGCCTCCACCCCAACCTAAGGAACCAGTAGGTTGGTGAAACATTGGTAACTAGTAGTCTCATTGGGATTGGGACATGATAGTCCTCCCCACCCAATATTTTTTGTCCTCAAGAAATGCCAAGTTTTTATGCTGAAATTTTTTTTCATCTTCCCAAGTGGCTTCCTCACTAGGAAAATCATTCCATTATACCAAGTATTCCTTTATTGTTTTGCTTCTTAACTTTCTTTCTCTTGTTTTCAATATTTTGTCTGGAATGAGAATAAGTTGTCCTTATTCATCCAAGGGAGGTAAAGTTTCTGAAAATGATATATTCTGACCTATAACCTTGTTTATACATGAAACATGAAATACATTATGAATTTTACTTACTGCTGGAAGCTCCAATTCATAGGCCACTTCTCCAATTTTCTGAGTCGCTTTGTAGGGACCATAAAACCTTGGTATGAGATTTTCTAAACATTTACCCTTTATGGTGGTTTTTTTGTAGGGATTCAACCTCAAATATACCAATTCATTCACTTGGAAGTGTCTCTCCACTCTATGTTGGTCTACATATTTTTGTTGATTTTGTGCAACCTGCAAGTTATCTTTCAAAACCTTCAAAATTTCTCGACTTTCTTCAATACAATCCTTAGATTTTGTAGATCTACTATCACAAAAAATGTGGTCAATAAAAGTGGATGCATCATAACCATAAAGTGCTTTTAAAGGAGACATTCCAATGGACATATGAAAAGTAGTATTATAGAAAAACTCACCCAAGTGCAACCATTTGATCCATGCTTTTTTCTGCCCACTAATAGAGTTCCTCAAGTATCCTTCCAACCATTGATTCAACCTCTCCATTTTTCTATCAGTTTGTGGATGATAGCTTGTTCTAGGTGTCAAAAATTTCCCACCATTTTTAAGAGTTCTTGCCAAAATGCACTAAAAACTTTGTTATCTTTGTCACTAACAATGCTCTTGGGAAGCCCATGCAATCTAAAAACTTCTTTAAAGAATAGCTCAACCATTTGTGCAGCAATGAAATTTGTGCTAATAGCAAATAAATGAGAAATATTAGTGAGTTTATCCACCACTACAAATATTCAATCCTTACCAAGTACTTTGGGCAAACCAGTGATGAAATCCATGGAAATGCTCTCCCATTTTTGTTTTGGAATAAGCAAGGGGTGTAGGAGTATACATGGATGAGTGTGCTCCACTTTGTTTTTCTGACATGTGGGGAATTAATTGACATATTTCAGAACATAATTCTTCAACCATTTCCATGATAATATTTCCCTCAACATTCTATATGTTTTGAAGAAATTGGGGTGGCCTGCTAGAGGAGAATCATGAGCTCTCTTCAAGGATTTCTCCTTCAAAATCGAACCATAGACCAAATAGCTTCTATATTTGTAGTAGATGATTCATTTCAACAAATTATACCTATCATCATGGTTATTCCCATCAAAAAGTTCACAATAAAACTTATCCTTGGCATATTCTACTTCTAATATAACTTTCCAATTTTCTGCAACATCTTATAGAAAAATAAAAGCCCTTCTAGATAAGGCGTTTTCTACCACATTATTCTTGGCCTTCACATATTTAATATAAAATTCAAATGCTTGAATCTTACTCACCCACTTTTTCTTCCTTTTATTTAGATCCTTTTGAGTGAGGAAGTACCTTAAGCTGTTATGGTCAGTTTTGATCACAAACTTGTTTCCCACCAAGCATTTCCTAAACTTGATCAAAGCATGCATAATGAATAAAATTTCTTCATAATAAATAGAGTAAATATTCTCATGTGGATGTATATTCCTACTCTCGAAATATATTGGGTGTTTTCCTTGATTTAGGACTGCTCCAATTCCCTCTCCTGATGAATCACATTACAAGACAAATGGTTTAGAAAAATTAGGCAATCCTAGAATAGGACAATTGATTACCTCCTTTGTTCTTTGGAAAACATTTTTAGCCCCTTCATTCCATTTGAAATCATCTTTATTTGTCAAATCAGTGACAGGTGAAGTGAGTTGGGATAACCCCTTCACAAACTTTCTATGGTAGGTACAAATTCCAATGAATCCTCTCAATTCAGTGATAATTTTGGGATGAGGCCATTCTATGATGGCTTTTATTTTTTCCATATCCACCTTCACACCATCTTTACCAATGATGTGTCCAAGATGCAAAAGTTCTGCCAAACCATACTCACATTTTGACAGCTTAAAAAACAAAGATTGATCATGCATAATTTTTAGTACCACTTCTAGATGATGCAAATGTTCCTTCCATGTTTTACTGTAAATAAGAATGTCATCAAATAAAAATAGTACAAACTTACGAAGTTTCTTGTGGAAGATATTTTTCATGCATTATTGGAATGCGAAATGAGGATTTTTCAAGACAAAGGGCAAGGAAACAAACTTGAAGTGACCATAGTGGCATATGAAAGCAGTCTTTGGTATGTCTTCCTCTCTAATTAAAATTTGATGATAACCAGATCTAAGGTCATCTTTGAGAAGAACTTGGATCCATAGAGCTCATAAATCCTTGGGATGGGATATATAATCTTCATTTTCTTCTTATTCAAAGCTCTAAAATCAATGCAAATCCTCAAAGTTCCATCCTTTTTCTTTACCATAACAACTGAAGAAGCATATGGGTTTGAACTAGGCCTTATGAGACCCAACTCCAAAAGATCTTTAATGGCCTCCTCAATCTCATCTCGAATCCTCTTGGGATGTCTATAGGGATTCATTTTGATAGGTTGGGTTCCTATCTCTAACTCAAAGGTATGTTCCACCCCTCTGTCTAGTGGTCTCCATGGGGGAACGTCTCTAGAAACCTTGTCATATTTGTCCAACAACTGCTCTATCTCCTTATTATGTTTGGAAACCTTCAAGTGAGGCTTATAATATGTAATCAAACATTCAACATCCCATTAAATGTCTCCATGCCTCAAGATAGACCTCATACTATGAGAGGACACCACTCGATTTGGGTAAGTGTGCATTCCTCTCAACAAGATGGGTTTCCACTCTGAATTTTTGAACCTCATTTCAGGGACTTGATAGTTATTGTATGCTCCCATAGAAAATACAACCATTGGAATCCCAAAACCACATTTGTATCAGCCACATTCACTACATATAAATTGTCAGTAATAGTATGATTTCCTATAGTAACTTGAAGCTTTGGAACCCATTTGGTACAGTCCATAGAATTGTTACCTGGAATGATGACTGTGAAACCATCAAAAGTTTCAGCTTGTAACTTTCTCCTCTCCACCAAGTCTGCATCTATTAAGTTATGAGTGGCTCCTCCATCCACTAGGATCGTAACCTTTTGGCCTTGTATGTTACCCTTGAGTCTAAGGGTGTGAAATCTAGGTACACCTGAAAGTATTGTAATTTTTCCTATCTCAAGAGTGGGTTGTTCTTATTATTTTGTTTCATACCCCTCTTCTTGGTATGCAAGTTGTGTTTCTTACTCTCTTCCCTCTTCTTCATCTTCATAGAAATACTCAATGTAGTGTGCCTTCCCTTTTGCACACCTATGTCCTGGAACCCAAGGTTGTTGAAAGGTGAAGCACAATTTCTTAATTTTGAGCTCTTATTTGCTTGGCCCTTCCTTGTTTTTCTTGAAAAAAGAGTCCTTTTCCATGGTTTATTTCCATCCTTTAATTTGGAAGGAAAATTAGGCTTAGGAGGAATCTGGTTTTTGGAAACACATTCTGCAAGACTCTTGTCAAATTCATGACATCCTTCAATTTAGATGGCTTATGGGATTTCACAATCCCTTTCAAAGGTTCTATCAACCCTTCAGTAAATAGTAAAACCAACCTATGCATAGAAACATCAGAAAACATTACCGAGACCTTTTCAAATTCTAACATATATGCTTCAGGAGTTCCAACTTTCTTTAAATGTGTAAATTCTTTAAAAGGAAGTGTAGGGTCTTTCCTCACATATATATCCATTAAGGCATTGGAGAAAGTTGAAACCCTCATGGCATAAAATATGATCATGTACCAAGGTTATAATACCATGTAACCACCAATCATTAGCTTCCCCTTAAAGATGTAAAATGGTCATTTTCAGTGGATCTTCTTCAACCATAGGATTTAACTGGAAACACACACTTAGTTTTTGTAGCCAAGCACTAGAAGACATTTGCAAAGAACCATAAAAGGAAGGAATAGTTAATTTTCAAATGGTATAATTTAATTCCTGATTAAGAGAAGGTTCCCTATTCCCACTTCCTCCTTCCTTGAACTGAAGAGAGGCCTGATAAACTGATCGAAAGGTAGGACTTTCCTACATTCATCACTTAGTTGTTGCTAATCATTTTTTGCTTCCTTTGCATCATATGCAATGTAAAGGACCTCTTTGGACTCTAAAAAATTAGAATTGTAGGTTTGTTCTGATTATTGAATTCATGAGGTTGGTTAGAAAAATGGCTTCCCCATAGGTCTTCTTCTCATCATGAGGTGTACTATGACTCCTTCCAGGTGTTGACTTACCCCCAAGTTGGATATCCTATAATTTGAACCCTTGGATAAAATGTCTGGTCATATTTTCAAGGGTTGTCTTCAAGATTTTTTTAAGGTCCTCATTATCGTCCTTATCCCTCATATTTATGAATCCTAGTTTTACCCTAATCTTCTCTTACTCATAATTAACTTATTCACCTTCTTCCCTTTCATTGTTAAAGTCTCCATTTGAAGTTTATAATGGAGGGATATTATCATAAGGAAACATGAATAGAGAACTCCAACATGTGCTAAGATCATGCTCTGATAGCATTGTAATGACCCAAGATAAAATTTCCAAACAAAGGCACAATTTGGGGCAAAATTGGATTTACTAGTCTTGAATCTAGGGGCTTTGAATGGCACAAAAGGGTATTGAATTTGGTAGGAACTTATATGATTATTATTAGGAAAAAATGGCAAAATTAATAGCAAATTGTGGTGAAATTCCCCCTAGGGTGTGAGCAAAAATGGCTTTCCAACTCATATGTGGCCCTCCCAAATTGAAAAAATAGAGTATTGGGACTGATATTATACTTCATCGATTTTCATTATGTGTGGTTATATATTATGTAATCAGAGTTATAAATATTCACATTTGAATGCATATTTTCAGTGCTATTGCTTAAGGGAAATGACAGTGATAGCTTAACTTTAGCTCATAAAATGTGCATAAAATGGTTCAGAATAGAGCACAAGGAATGTATACCATTAAAAGAATATAAATAGAATAACAAACATAATTTAACATCAGAGAAACTCCTCAACACAAATCAAATACACAATTCCTTTGAAATGGAAACCAATGCATGGAAACTAGTCAAATGTCCATAGCCTGGAAATGTGGACATTTTTTCATATGTATTTCTGCTAATTAGACTTACAGAGAGTATAGGGAAAATATTACAAAGCCAAATATCATTCACCCATGCTTGAGCACCAATTTAACTTAACAAAGTGCAAGCATCATTCACACTAGTGCGCCATCATATGGAAACATGGGAATAATGAGATGGGGAATGAAAGAATGGGGAAAGAGATGGATTACGAAATGTATCAGACTCCTATATGTAATAAAAAAATCCAATCAGCTCCAAATGAGAGGTCAGGGTGGAATCTCCAACAGTCAATTTGGATGAGAATCCAACTCCCTTGGCTCATTAGTAGGGAGAGTGAGCACTCACCGTGCAATGGACAAGCTAGTGCTTTCCAAAATGCCAAAGGAAAATTCTCAAATGATAAAAATCCATTCTCATTACTCATTAAATATTTTTATAAACCTCATAAGGTCCTCTAAGGTCTAATTCCCTCCCATAGGCTTCCTCCAACTCATCCTTGATGTTTAGTAACCCCTATGACACTTGTCCTCTTCCTCCCCTCAATATTTTTCCAAATTCGAATGGATTCCATCAACCTCCAAATGATCCCTCTTGGTGGATATTTGTATACCTGATATGTCATATTTTCATAGTTATGCAATCAGGTTTGATTTTGTTATAGAATCTTCCATCATTGTTGTCATAAAGTGTAGGGAATCTCTCTCCAAGTGGCACATATTTTCTTCCTAGTCTCTTCCTCTTCCATGGGGAGTTATTATTCTTCACCTATTCGAATCCTTTGGCTCATGACATGTTACTTGACACCTCTTCATCTCCCAAGAACGTCCTATTCCTCATAATTTCAAATTTGGGAGTAGGTCATGACAAGTGTAAGGAGTAATCTAGCCACCCAAGGTCTCCATGAACCTCCAAGTGTCTCCATGAATAAATGACACTTTATTTTCTCCATATTTATTATTTATATGGCCCAATTTAATGTGTAGATGGTAAACTAAGGTTCTCTTGGGTCTCACATCTCCCTTATTGCAAAATTTAATGCATCCACCCCAACCTAGGGAAGTATTAGGTTGGTGAAACATTGTTAACTAGTAGTCTCATTGGGATGGGGACATGAAAAATTTAGGGTTCGTCTATAAATAAAAAATAGGTATGAGTGTCCTCCAATGATTGTAGGAAGAGAGTGGAAGGCCCTAGTGGAATATGGAAAGGATGGGGCTTTGAGAAAATAAGGAAAGCTACCACCAAGCACATGAATGTATGCAATACTTTCATAAATGTAAACCTTATTATTATTAAGTCTTATATCTAGCATATTTCAACATTTTCATAGGTTTCTAGGCACATTAAAGGCCACAAAGGCAAGACAAGAAAAAAATGGACATCGCAAGCTTGGGCCTCATGGTTATTCGAATTTGGTAGCACAGATTGTAAGTATTAAAAAACCAATATTACATCCAAATAATAAATTGCAAATTATTTTCATTTTATTGAACTATAAAAGGTAAATTCATGACATTATGCAAATATGCAGGACGATCGATTCAATGAAGTTCTCACATAGGAAGACTTGAATCTTGGCTTCCATCACAGCTTTAGAGCTATTGTTGAACCCAAAAAAATATTATTTGGGAAAACACAGTCTTTTGGTGATCCATCTTATGTGCAGGTATATAAAATAAATGAAGTTTATTTAAGATTGATTACTTGCGCAATATATTCGTTATAAATATTTGCAATAAAATATTGAGTCTGTTTTGAGCTGGAAATCAACAATCCACTTAATGTCGAGGATGGAGAAAAACCTATCGAAGGTCATGCTTTGAATCCTAGTAATGAATGAATTCATATGCTACAATTTAAGATATTGCATTGCAAATGGTGAATTTTAATTGTACTTTTTCATTTTTCAACCACAGAGAATTTAGAGGGTCCTACTATACAAGATGGTCCTAGACATGAACATGATGTACATGATGTGGCCACATCAAGTAAAAAATACTTCTCTAATATTTTTAAATGAAATACTTGTTATTATAATAACAAAAGATATCAATGTAATATTTTTACATTATTGCAACAAATCCCGACCCCTTGCAGCAACATCAATATTGCGAATACTCTACAAGGAAGACAATACGACAGGATGTAGATACCAAAAGAACTGAATGACAAGCTGCAAAAGATGAGTTGCTTGCTGATTTTGTCAAAAGAAAAAAACCTAGAAAGAAGTGACTGAATAAACACTATATATACTTAATTTTGATAATAAATTAAATCCATATGTTTGCATATAAATTTAATATTTTTTTTCAAGTACATGCATTGGGTACGGGGAATCGAGAGTGATGTGAGGGGGTGAAGGAGATATAATATCTTCCACCTTCATGTGGTTGGTCATGTTTAATAGAGAATATTAATTTATTCTTGAAACAAAGAGGAGCTCAATGCGGTATTTATACCTGCCATCAATGAAGTAATTTCAGTACCTATCATAAGTGAGATCAAACTCTTATGATCACAATATCAAATAAGTTTTGACTCATCAAATCCTTCACACGTGCAAGTTCTCATCTCAAGCACACTAGGGTTTGGCCATTAAACAACCACTCCTCAGTTCACCAACCGAAATATTTGGCCTTCAAAACAACATGAGTAAAATTGGATCCCAATAAGCTCCCCCTATCTATAAGCAGTCAATTCCAACCGAATCTAGTTTCTTCGTCATTCGTATCGAAGAAGTGAACATCCAAGTACATCATCACATCATGTTCCCAATAAATTCATCTCTCCAAAATCCATCAATTATGACATCACGTCAACCTCCAAGTCCTCCAAACAAAGCATCTCACCATGCTCAAGGTCTTCACATTAGTGATATTGTATTCCTTAGGGTTTACTAGCCACTGTGACTGGGAAGACAATAAATCCATTTATCACCACTAAAAACTACCCTATACAATATATAGTATTTTCTCTTAATCACATTCTCGTGACGCCACAAACCACTTCCCCATGGATTTTAGACCATCCATAGTCTTCATGGAACACATGAGTTCCTCCCTACCCATAAAGGTTAAGTCTAATATGCCTCCCCACTCATCCTAAGTTTGAATCCCTAAGAAATACAAGGAATGTGCGTGTCAATATTCCATTATTATGGTCTATCTAAGATGCCCGAATATATGCCAAAGATTTTAAATAACATTTTATTAGTAATCTTGGCATGAAGAAGAAGGATCGACAACTAAGTAGTTGCTTCGTACTACTGTGAAACTCTTACTAACCTTAAATTAAGATACATGTTGGCCAAATGATTATTCTAGACTACTTTTATAGAGTTTACCCTGCTAGCATTGTGTGCAGATGAGTCTAGATATCATAGGCCTATAGATATCGCTATGAACCAACTCTAGAGAAGTGGATTCTAACTAAGTTTATCCTTTGTATTGATTGAGTGAATGAATGATGAAATTTGAGGGGAAACATTTTTGTCTAGCTGATCTTATTTAGGACATTATAAATATGGCACTTGCATCTACTAAGGAGAAAAAAATTACAATTGTCTATGAAATTGTAGTTGATATACAAAAAATGGTCAGTGATGTTATTCCTCTTCTCTTCACTCAAGATAAAATAACATACATATATCTGAATTCTTATTTTACTTATCACTACTTATCAATGCATTGTGGTCTGAAATTGACAAATATTTTTCTTGTGGAATTGATGCAATTATCATAAATCCTGTTGTATTTCAGAAGTTGCGGGAAAATATTGAGAAGTACCTTCCCCAAAATAACATATAATTGACTTGATGTGTTGAAATGGACAAATAACAAGCTGCATGGTGGCACTTTCAACTACAAAATCTATGAAACCCAGAACATTAGTCATTGTGTTCTTTGTAAAAATAGGACATGATATTAACAAAAATGAAATTCCATTCCATGTTTACTCCACTTTTTTATGTGTAATCATCGACATATCCTTTACAAAGGTATAATAACATCCAAAGTATAATCATAGAGTTTTTTCCCTTCATAGCACATAACATTCAATTTTAAGGTTGGAAGCCACACATTTTTGTCCATCCTAAGTTGTTGCTAGATGTTCAAATTGTCCCACAATTTTAGACAACTCCGCTGGCAAAGGAAAAAGCCAGGGAGGAGGATTCAATCCATCGACCTACTCCAAGAGAGGATAACTCTACCAAGCATTGGTAGAAATGAATTTTCTTAGTTTTAGTATCCTATAAGCCTGCTTTGTTTATGATGTTTAAGTGTATTTATCTTTTAGGCCGGTATGTTTGTGTATGTAGTAATAGCAATATAGTAAGGTTAGTAGCCACATAAGAAATTTTGGTTTGTAAACTGGACTTTGGAACATTCTTTGTAAATCCCTTAGAGCTATTATCTGTTGTAGAGGCTTAGAATTTTTGTAACTGATAGATGGTTTCAACATTTTAATATAAGAAAATTATATGTTTTTGTTTAACAAAAAATATGGATGATTGAACATTGGGTTTGGTAAATATTTATTCATTTAATTATGTTGAAGACTGAGACAATTTATGGAAATTTATTGTGGATGAACTTCCTAAATACCACTATTTATTGTGTGATAATTTTAACAAGCTAAATTGTTAACAAAAAAACAAAACATGCTACCCATGAGAATGGCTCATGATCAAAAGGTCTCCTAGAATTCCCTTAATGCTAGGCTTGGATTGTAAGGCCCTAATAAATTTAGAGAAAAGAGAAATAGAATGCATTAGCCTCCTTACTTGACCCTATCTAATATCTCCTTTTAATTAATCCACTTTCTTTAATGATGGAAAAAAAAGTAGGAGGATAAATTGCTAGAGTTTGATGGATTCACAAGAGAATATAGATCCTACTGTAGGATTTAGATTTTTCCTAAGCTGTGATATTGGGAGTGGGTTATTTACAATGACTACTTTTGAGCCCTTGGTTCCTAAACCCACCCTTGAGATGTGTTTCCTTGATTGGTGGGATACACAAGTAATACTTTAGAAAAATCAATTACCTCCTTTGGATAATATTAAAATGGTAAAGAGAGACAATATTTTATCATATGACAAGTAGTACTACTAGACTACATAGGAGAATCAAAATCTGGGGTATAAATTAAGCTCCTTTAATTCATAAAATAGTTTTCTAATAGCAAGAGTGATATTACTAGAAAAATAAAATATCTTGGAGGAAAACTTAGTTTCCACAGGAAAATATCAATAGCCAACCAAGGAAGTTATCTCCTTACTAAAATAGAAGCAGGTGAATATAGAAACTCTAAAAAACTCTCACACTTTAGAGATCTCTCCATAGTCTAGTATTTAATGGAGAAAAAAACTAAAGTACTAAAGGAAATTAACTTCGTGAATGGTGAAGATTCTCAACTTAATATTAAGAGCCTTACATTCGATGAGAAATTGGCCTCATTGGAAGTGACTAAGGTAAATGTCATTACATTGAAATCACAATTGGATGAGGTTTTGGAAGAGACCAAGACCTTTAATATCAAGGATCGTATATTAGAAATGTTTAGATCACCCTTTCCCACCACTATAATATTAGATTCAATTAACTTTTACACTCTTTGGATAGACCAAAAAATAAATGAGTTGCTAAAACAAATGACATATTGGAAGGCTAAACATTAGGAGGTCACCAATCAATATGCTACTTTATATAACTTTGTAGGAAAGAGAAATGATGATATAAAGAATCAAGGTTAAAAGTTGTATGAGGCTCTAAGAATATTGTATATACGAGTAGTAACAACATGAGGACAAGAACACATGTGAATACAAGTATGAAGAGGTCCTAAAGCATGTCAAATTGAAGATAATGTTGTAGGCTATGAAGAGCATTGTATGGGGAAGTATTATTGAGAAGGAGCTCAAGATCAGAGAACATGCACACTACTACATTGAACTTGATATTCTTTACACAAAGTTAGAAGCTATTTATATGAGGTCCAAGCTAATGTGGAACACAAAGTGTAAGTAGTTGTTTTTTGTAATCTATTATGGGACATTTTTATTACTAAGAAAATTCTCTTCCATTGGTTGATATACCACAAGGGGAGCCATATCAACCAGAAGGATTAAGAATCAAGCAGGAATGAGATTAAGCATCCAAAAAAGCACAGTATTGTCTTGAGGATATAAGGCATGCCCATAAAAAATTGGAAACCAAGGCTTGTTCCCCTTCTCATAACTATTGGTTATGTAAAATATTAACACTTTGCATAAAAGACTGTGATATTCATAAAGATAGATCTACCATTATTGAGATAAGAAAGAAAGAAAGAAACTAACTAAATTAACTATTTCTATCATTAGGTGAGACTGAAGTGTGAGTAGATGGAATTCCAACTTACATATTATCTAGTTGGAGGACAGTGTTCAACTACTATAGGACCCTTGCACCTTTCATGCCTATGAAACCATTGGAGGTTTATGGCCATTGATGGGTCCTAGATCATAACTTTGAATTTTCATGTAGTTGGATATAGATTCACAACCATGCAAACAAGATAATACTTGAACCTTTATTCCTTGATTTAAATGGTGGAAGGATTGAATTTTATGCATCCTTTCATATATGTTTTACGAGAGCTCTTACCATATTCATGGAGTTCCTGAGTGTAGTTATTTTAATCGAATCACTGATATTTATTAGAATTTTTTTCATCTCATTATATTTATATCTAGAGTGGTAATTCATTCACATTCTAGCGTTGTTTTACATTGAATCTGCCAAAAGAAATTTGTTTGAAACTTATAGCATTTCTTTGTTATGTAAGAATAAAAGCACAAAGATGCCATTTTTTTGTTCTTTATGTTTAATGTTTGTGTTATTGGTAGGTAATATATTGAGGACACATGTTACTTTAAAGCTATTATAAATGGTTTAATTGGTATAAGGATTGAGTTTTATTCCTCCTTGCATCTCGATTCTCAATTTCTATAAGAACTCTTAACATATTCATTGAATGCTTGAGTGTAGTTGGTCTATTTGAATCCTTAATATTTCTTAGAAGTTATTTAATCTCATTATATTCATATATATAGTGTCAATTCATTGAAATTCTACCTTTGTTCCTTAAACTAACCTTGTTTTATTATGGAAGTATTTTGTTGTTATTCAAGAAGAAATGGAAATGGATTATTGGTTTTTTTACTAAGGCTTCACCATTTTAGTTTTCTTACCGTATGGTGTGACTTGCAAATCGAGTCCATTTTATTTTAAGTGGTATGCTTGCTAAATGATTGTGCTCTATGGTTGTATTCATCTTCACACAAAATCCTTTCTTCACATCTAAGTTTTGGTAAGTATTTTAGTGTAGTTCTTGAGAAATTAGGTGTCAACTAAGAACCTCTGAGTGTCAAATTTGAATTTAATAGAGATGAGTCCCTTAGACTCATGGTTTATGAGGAATGGTGGAATTTTTGGGGATTTAGTTTCCTTTACAGAGACCTGGACCTACCCAAATGAGTATTGTCTTCATGTCAAATCCCACAATGAATATATGCTTGTCAAATTCTCCTTTACAAAGACCATTCCCTACCCATTTTGGGGTTGGAGACTAAGAATTAGCTCTTCACTATGCCCATTTATTTTTTATGAGGGTTGTTGTCTGAGTCTTCATCTTGCTTATTGTGATTCAACAAATTTGTTGGATGCTAAGGTTGTTGACCTCTTCCTTGTCTTGGATGTAGTAGTAATATGGTTGCATGGACAAGGAAAATTGATATCTGTGAGGGGTTTGAACCTGTGTCTAAGTATTAAAATTGGTCTTATTTAACCAAATTACTTGATTGTGGCCTATACAAATTTTTATTCTTTACCAAAAAAAATTCCCTTTAATTGAGAATTCTTAAATTCATTTTAATGTTGCACTTTTGTATCTTTTTATGCTTATGAGAGGAATATTATTACTATTATTATTATTCATTCACAATCCAAACTATGTGGAGGAAAAATATATAATCCATAGGTTGTAAATACCTCTTTTTCATGACCTAATCCAATTATGAGTTGTGTTCCCTTGAGGGGCATGCTTACTTTTAAGACTATTCTTACATATATGGATAAAATCAAGAATGTGACTTCTTCTAATTCTTAGTCCCAAGTTCTATTAAGTACAGGGAACCAAGTATTTATCTTGTGTATCTGTGGATGTTTTCTTATTTTATTGAACAAGAAGAATTCAAAAGGATTTAGTATCACAATTTTGTCTAGGACTTCATAAATAATGAGATCAAGAACTCTGTTAGTTTGCAGAATTCCAAATCTATGTACATCATCTTGTTTTACGTGGTGTATGTCACATACAATCTAGATGAACAAGGGTTACCTTAAATGACCAATTTACAGTTTAGGCTTAAATTCGATGACCAATTTACAATTTAGGCTTAAATTATATGACCAAGATTTATCTTTGTTTCCATATCCTCCCACGACTTCAACCTACTTCTTTATTGTGATTCAACAAATTTGTGGGTTGCCAACCTCCTCCTTGTTTTGGATGTAGTAAAAAGTTGACTACTTAACCAAGGAAAATTCGACTCTATGGGGGGTTTGGACTTATGTATGGGCACTAAAACTAATTTTATTTAAGTACTTGACTGTGGCCTAGTCTGTACAATTGGCTCATTGTTTAATCATGTAATACTAGATGGGATAATGAGGTTGGAATTTTCATGAGTAATATTGTAGTTAAGAGGTAATATAATTATCATAGGAATTCCAATGGATTCTCTTTTACTAAGAATGATGTATATTTTGGAAGGATTTGTAGTTCAAAATGAAATTGGAGAAATTGATAAAATGCATACCATTTCGTATGAACTCTCTCTTCATGAAACAAGTAGGAATGAAGTGCATAAAATTTCCTATGAATGCTCTCTTCATGAATCAACCAACCACTTTGATGACCTTGTTGCTAGAATATATAGGTATGCATAACATATCTAGTCAACATACCATAAATTTCGATAAGCAAGAGTGATATATTTCTCATGGCTCATAACCTCGGCTAGAATTGCCTCATGATTAATGAAACATGTCACAAGTGATATTTGAACCCAAGTGGGGAGGATAATATTTATCCTCCCTAACCATCCAAGCCAGATCTAGTTAAAATAATGAAATCATTGCTACTTGCTCACATTTCAAGCTGGGAATAGATTTTTTGTTAATTACTCAATACCGTCGCACTTTGGATGCGCAAAGAGACTATATCCAATGAGGTCACTACACAATCGATGGTAAAGGCATTAGATATTTGTCTATGGTTTTGTCATATATCCGACATACACCAAACAATAATCTGATGAGGATGCTATACCTCTGACGACAAAGGTTGTTGGATATGTTGTCGAATTTCTAACTTATACATGTCGGCTATTCAACAACCTGGAAGGAATAAGATGTTGGTTAATCGACCAAGTATGTATCATGGGTTAAAAATTAAATGATTGATCATTGAATTTTGTCGTGGATCAATGGTCTGTACATGTCAGTTATTCGACAACATGGGAGGAATAAGATGTCGGTTAATCAACCAAGTATGGGTCGAAAATTCAACAACATATTGTCATGTTTTTTTCCTGGGTGTATGGTCCTTACTTGTCGGTTATGCAATGAGTGGTTGTCGTATTTATGATGGCTTGTTGTATCAATCACATATCCGACAAAGCCTTACCAATGTTTAAAAAAATACTTTGTCAAATGTTAGATGGAGTGTTATCAAATTCAGACAAATATGTCGTCGGATTTTGGGTTCAAATTTACTTGTGCATGTTTCCATCCTCAAAGGAATTAGTGGTGAAAATCATATTTGTAAACCAATAAAAAAGTCTTGGGGATATGAAATATTTTGATTCAATGGAGAACTGTTATGAGAAATTTGTATGTGTGAATACATATTGAGGGAGAAAGTTGGCATGATGGTGCATTCCATCCCAAGGGAATTCATGGTTGGTCAAAGATTCATGAATATATTCATCACTACAAAAAAGGGGGGTAAAAATATCAGGTAAGTCCATTAACTCAAAAGATTATTAGGATGAGGATGGTTTGGAAGAGGATGATCCACTTAAAGAGGAAATGTAGTAAATGGATACAATTCCGTCATTTGGTTAGTTAGAAAAAAGTATCTCTTCAATGAATATGACCTATCATTCTATGGATCATATATGATTTTATACTATGGTTTCTTAAATGTTTTGAAGGTCCAAGAAATTATGGGACTACTAGCCATATATACCACATAATGTACACGGGTAGACGATGCACAATGTATTAATATGATGTTTGGTATTTTTTCAGGAGAGTAATTTGGATTATAGAAATATACTAATTTCAACTCAAAATGGGCCTCCTAAGGAAAATTAATAAAATAATAGTTAAAATAATAAAATAATATTTACTAATTTTGGAGAAAGAAAAGAAAAAAACTACTTTTTTGTTTGTATTTTCAACATATCTCCCTGTGTTTTTACTCAAATTTCGATCGGGAGAGCTCATTGGATGTGGAATTAAATGCTGCATCCAACGAGTACCCACTCTACATACTTTTGACAGACCCCACTACCACAAAAACAAGAAATACCTGAAAAACGTGATGATGAAAAACAAGAAATACCTTAAAAACGTGATGATGATGTCATCATCACATTTTTTCAGGTATTTCTTGTTTTTTAGGTAGAAGGGTCCGTCAAAAGTATGCAAAGTGGGTACTCGTTAGATGTGGAATTTAATTCCACATCCAACGATCTCTTCGGATCGAAATTTCAGTAAAAAAAACAAGGAGATATGTCAAAAATACGAACAAAAAAATAGTTTTTTTATGATACCGATCCCCAAATTTATATTAAAAAATTGTTTAAGACCTATACGGTATTTCAAATTTAAAGCAATTTAATTGGCTAACACATGATGACATGGAATTTGAATTAG